>BQNB010027487.1:0-54795 GCA_026074375.1 Tanacetum coccineum
GGGCAACTTGTCGTCGCCCTCCAAAAATGTGTATTCGAGATGAGGAGGTAAGTCCTTGAGTTCGACCTTGGGAGGTTCATCAATTGAAGATTTATTAGTTTTAGCTTCACAAACTTTAAGTTCTTTTCGAATTTCTGGCAAATAATTTCCTTGATTGGGAGGGGGTGATGGATCATCATTTAGATATGCTTCAAGAAGAATAATATCCCCCTCCGGGTCATAATAAGAGTCATTAACTTCCGGTGAAATTGGATCATCATCAAGAGCGAGGAAAGCGTCGACTTCCTCGAGAAGAAAATCACTATCCCTGAAGGGAGTGAGAGTCAGAGAAGAGGTAGAAACAATCGGGTCATAGTAAGGAGTAGGATTGCCACTCAAGATCACATCGGAGAAACCGAGAACTTCTTAAGAATACTCCTCATAAGCCATTTCAATGACGTTGATTCGGTTTGCCGTTATATCATTGTAATTAGAGGAGTACCTAGAAGTTTGATCAAGATTGAATGTTACGGCTTCTTTTCCAAGTTGAAGTGTTAATTCTCCTTCATAAACATCAATCAAGGCACGCCCGGTCTTTAAGAAGGATCTCCCGAGAATTAGGGGAACTCGAGGATCGGCATCAAAGTCTACGACTACGAAGTCAGCCGGGAAATGGAACACACCAACTTTTACGGAGACATCTTCGGTGATACCGATCGATTTGGTGATCGAACGGTCCGCTAGTTCAAGAGTCATACAAGTTGGAGTGAGTTCCGGAAAAGAAATTCTTTTCCATACGGATAATGGCATGAGATTTATGCTAGCGCCAAGATCGGCCAAGTCTAAGCATTCATCCATTCTGGGAAAATCACATGGTATAAGAAATTTGCCGGGGTCTCTAAGTTTTTCGGGTAACTTGTTGAGGATGACCGCCGATCAATGCTCATTCAACGGAGTTCTAGCCATTTCACTTAATTTTTCTTTGTTTCCAATCAAGGCTTTAAGAGTCGAGGCAAATTTAGGCATAAGAATCAAAGCATCCGTTAAGCTAATTTCGAAACTCAAATCTTTAAAGATTTCATAGAATTTCTCAATTTGGTCGTTAGCTTTTTCACGGCGCCTTTCATCATTACGCCTTGAAGGATACAGAATTGTTGGTTTCAAGTTAGGCATCAGAGCACTAACGAAAAAACAACGGGCTCAGAATTTGGTACATGAGGTTGAACTTGGACAACCGTAGGTTGGACGTCTTTGGTACTTCCGTCATTAGTAGGAGGCACTGTGTCCTTTATCACTTCGGTTTCACGCTCCACTTCTTTAGAAGAAGTAGTAGGAACTGTGGGTCCTTGATAAGCAACACCGCTTCGGGTAGTAATACCCTTCAAGTCTTCCTTCGGGTTAGTAACGGTGTTACTCGGGAGAGAACCCGTACCCGAAGATGAAGCGGTATTGGAATTCACGAATTTGGAAAGCATGTCCGTTAAATTGGTCATTTGATTTTGCAAGTTTTGATTTTGGTCTTGCATGTTTCTCGTAACCGCATCATTAGCTTTGACGTAGCTTTCAAAATCGGTCTTTGTCATACCTTGTGTTTGAGGAGCCGGAGGTTGAATAACCCGGGTCGATAAATTTATCCTTGGTTAACCGGGGGTTGGTAAGTTGATCATTGATTGTAATTATTCCCCCTGTTTTAGTTGTAACAGTTTTGATTATTTCCTTGATTGTTTTGATTGTTTTAAACGGGCAGAAAACCGGGAGGTCGAAATTGATTAGCAATCGGGGCTTGGTAACCGGTATTTCCTTGGTTGTAGTTAGCTGCGGCGGCTTGAGAGATGTACTCTTGAATATTGTCATGATAAACATTGCCATTGGTGGCGGGACAATTTCGGTAAGAATGAGCACCACCACAAGTAACACAACTTTCCTCGACCGCTTTTACGGGAGTGGGAGCTTAAGATTTCTTATCAAGAAGTAAAGCTTTCACCATATCTTTTAGTTCGGCAACATTGGGAGAAATACCGGGGGTAGAAGAGCTCGAACTCACTTTTGCAACAACTGGTTTGTTACGTGAACTACGAACTTTGGATTTGCTTTCAATGATTCTTAGGCAATCACGGAGAATTTTATCTAAAAAGTTACCACCTGCGGCGGAATTCAACGAATCTTGATCATTTGAGTTCAAGGCATTGTAGAATGTATCGAGTTGATGTAACTCCGAAAATCCATGATGTGGACATGCCTGAAGAAGATCATTGAATCGGTCCTATGCCTCGTAAAAAGTTTCATCAAATCTTTGTTGAAATCTCGTGATTTCATTTTGAAGATTTGTTGTCTTTGAGGGAGGGAAAAATTTGTTGATGAATTTCGAAACAAGATCGTCCCATGTTAGAATCGATCGAGTGGGTTCTTTTTCAAGCCAAATCCGGGCAGCCCCCTCGAGGGAAAATAGGAAAAGCATAAGCTTTACCGACGTACTCGGGATGTTCGGGAACTTCATCGTAGAAGTGAACTTGTTGAAATATCGAATGTAAGCATGAGGGTCTTTTTTGTCATGTCCGAAGAATTGTTTGTTTTGAACGAGGGTAAGCAAACCGTGCTTAAGCTCAAAGTTGTCCGCGGTGATTTCGGGAACAACGATGGCATCCTCGTAACCTACGGTGGGTGCTTCGAGCAATTGAGCCATAGTACGATTATCGTCCATCGTAACTACGGGAGGAGCTAGAGTTTCAATTGGTTCTTCGAGATCAAATGGTTCAACAAAAGCCAGTGGGGCTTGTTGTTGTTGACGGTTAAGATTACGGGATTGAGAACGGGTGCGCTTGCACTAAAATATACAAAAGAAAATTTACACTAATTTTTTTTGGTTCTTTTTTGGTTTATCAACAATGAATTCACAATTTATTTTAATAACGGATAACGAGATAAGACAACTTAAACCTAATAATCAACAAGCTTATCGGTAACTCTTCGAAAAGAATAACACACAAAGGAGCGGAGGAGTAGGAAAGCGCGAAGCTATTAAAAACCTTTTTCCTTTAGGGTCATAGTTCCTAGGAACAACCCGCCTTATACCCCTCTTTGAGTTTGTTTATCTTTCAAATGTGAACCGTACCTCGCAAGTGACACAAAAGGTAAGTTTTTGATTCTTTGGTTCGGGAACTTATTGATGGATAATACTTCAGTTGAAAGTATTATATGTTGGTGTTCTTTTACTAACTTGTGATTTTTATTTTTTTTAATTGGCAATGTTTTTATCTTTTTGGTTTTTTCTTGTTTTTATAAATATGCTAAAAATAAAAAATAAAAAATTTGTATTTTTATATTTTTAACAACAAAAATAACTTCACGGGGAAGGATCTTCAAAGCACAAATTTTCAAACTTCGAAACGACAAACGCTTACACTCTTCCCTGGCAGCGGCGCCAAAAATTGATTAAGGTTAAATTCAACCCTTTTTATATATATAAATATAAATAAATATAAATATATAATAAGGATCAAAATTCACTCTAATCAATGAAACCAGAAGTAGTATATGATGTTCCCGGGTCGTTTATCCCAACGAGGAGTGAATTGGAAAGTCGATAGTCGGTTTGATATTTGATGTTTGAATAAAAAAAGATTTAGACTTGGTTTTTCTAATTAAAATGCAAAAATAATTAAGGAAAACCTAAGAACGAAAGCTAGAATGATTTAAACATAAAACTTAGACGGAAAAGTAAAAACGCGAGTTAAAGAAAACTAAATTATCATAAACTAAACCCTAAACGATTTTTTTAAAGTTTTAATAATCCTAAATTACTAAATTAAAAGAAATATTAAAGAAAATCCTAAAACGAAAACGTTTAAAGTTGAAAAACAAAGAAAACGAGAACGGGGATCGAATCCCGTTCTTTAAAAAGTGAAATTTTGAATTTTAAACTCTACGAAAGTAATTTTATTTTTCCTAGGTCCTATATGATAAAAGAAAATTTAAAAAAAAAAAAATTTGATTTTTTAACTTTTAATTTTTAATTTTTTTTTATTATGAATTAAAAACTGTTTTAACAAAGATTAATTGTTGAAAATAGTAAACGATTTTGGAAAATTATGAAAAAATGTAGGAAAATAGTTTATGCTATGAAAAACCTAGGAAAAATGCAAACTCGATCAAACAGCTTATAAATAAGCCGTAAATAAACTGTAAAGGGCTGAAGGGCTTAAAGCTAAAAAGGGCTTATAAATTAAATAGTGCAAGACTTAACCAGATGGCCCTACTGGCGCTACTAGTTAAGTGTGTGGGAGTGTGAGACGTTGGTATGAAAGGGGGGAGGTCCAGGGTTTGAGCCTGGGCCTCTCTTTTTATAAAAATATATATTTTTTAACTTGAAAAATAGGTAAAATACTAAAAAAAGCAACTTTTTGAAAATTGGAAAATAAGCTGGAAAAATCACTAGAAAAATGACAGACTAGCTAAATTACACTAAGGACCTAATGAAGCTAAACCGAGGCCTTATCTAGGGGAATTAAGCTAAGGCAAGATAAAATAAGCAAAAAAGAGATGGCTATCCTACCTAATAAGCAAGTGCAGACAAGAATGAGCCAATAAAAGCAAACAAATAAGCCAGAAAATCAAAATAAGCTAATGGGCCAATTTGCATACTAAACAACCTAGGGGACAACCTAGAGGCTTAATTTTTAAGCACTTAGAATGAACTTGAAGGGATGGGTCTTATATGAGCTTAAAGTACAGCTTAAGGGCTAATTAAAACAGCAAATAAAACAAGATTTGAAAATCAAATAAGCAACTAAAAATGCTAATGAAAAGTGCTGTCACATATTATGCAATTTTTTGGTTTTCTTAAAAACAAATGGTAAAAAGTAGGCTGAAAATAAGCTAATAAATAAGCTCTAAATTTCAAATAAAGTTAAAACAGATTGAGACAAGCTCCTAGTGAGCTTGTGCACAAAATTTTGAGGTCTAAAAACAAGTTAAACAATCTGATAATTGGGATTGAAAAATGGTCAGTCTTAAGCTAAAAGACTATAAAAAAAAATTGACAGACTTAAATGAAACACAAGAACACTAAAAGGAAGTTTTGCTACTACATTTGGGCACTTAAAAAGACACAAAAATGACTCTTAAAGGATGATTTAAAAAGAATTAATGAATAAGACTCATGAAACTATTTTGTCATGACAGTTTCTAAGATCTTTTTAGAAAAACTTGAAAACAATGTTAAAGATTTAAAAACTTTTAAAAACAGATTAAAATCAACTTAAATATGATTGTTAAAGAAAGCAATGGTGACCCAAAGGTTTTTTTAACAAAACTTACCC
This sequence comes from Tanacetum coccineum, assembly GCA_026074375.1. Lineage (NCBI taxonomy): Eukaryota > Viridiplantae > Streptophyta > Magnoliopsida > Asterales > Asteraceae > Tanacetum > Tanacetum coccineum. The sequence continues at coordinate 5,298 of BQNB010027487.1, forward strand.
ACTTTTACATCTTGTGCCAAACACCCCTTTAAGATTGAAGTATCAAAATTTTAAACTGAAAGAGAGTCTTTTAAGCTGAGATTTCTAAAGACAGATAAACATATAAACATATTAAGCATAAATAAGCAAACTTAAACAGAAAATAAGCACTAAGATAAGCACAAAAGAAATAAGTTGTTTGAGGCAAATAAAGGCAGTTTTGGCATAAAACTTAAACAAAAGATAAATAAGCAACAGAAAAACACATATAAGCATAAAACACAGCAAATAAGCAACAAAAAGCAATGATAAGCATAAAATAAGCAAAGGAATAGTAAAATACAAAAACTTGAAAAATAAGAAAACTTACTATTACCCTTGCTCAAAACAGGGCTTATAAAAAGATTCTACAAGCTCTAGCTTGTCAAAGAGACAAGCTAGTAGGTCTATAAGCTCTTCCAAGATTAGCTTATCATCCAATATTGCTGAGGTAATTTGAATGGTGGATTTTTTTTTATAAAATTTCCTTAAGTGTTTAACATTTGACTTACCAGATTAATAAAATGCTTAAATGAGAGCTTATAAGGGCTTGTGAAAAACTTTTGAACACAAATAAACTTAGACAGATTAAAAAAACTAACTTCAAATTTCATTAACTTAAAAACATTACAAGATTTAAAAGAAAAGTACAATAAGCTAAGTTATACTAGGTTAAGCTACTAAAAAAATTACTTAACTACTTGCCAAATGGCTTACACATGAACCTATTATATAGAAAACGTCTCAGAGCTTGCCCTCTCTTTGGTCTTTGTCTTCTTCTAGTTGTGTTTGTTTGCTGAGAGGTTTGAGGATATGTGTTTGTTGTGTGAGTATAAGCTCAAAGTCATCTTGGCCTTCCAATTTGAGTAGAGCCCAAGGTCTTAGATCATAGCCCTTAAATTTCTTGTCGTTTCTGTCCACCAATGGGGTAATTGGGGATTGCCCCAAGTGCAAAGGCCATGTGGGTGGGGAAGGGTGGTGGTGATGGTTTTGGAGGGATGTGAACAATGTTCGTGGTTGGGAAAGGGACAGGGGAGGAAGGAGGGGCGGGAAGTTTGTTTAAGTGTGAGCAGGGGTGATGTTTTGGGATTGGGCAAAAATGGCCCCTCAAGGATCTACATGTAATGGGCAAATTTCAGTCCTTGAGGGTGTATATGTTTTATGGTTTGGAGCAAATAGTCCCCTGAGGTATATATGTGTAATGCAAAGTTAGTCCATGGACTAACGAAGTTAATGTTTAAAAGGGTTAGGGCCTAACGGCTGTTTTTGGGAATGGGCCATTTATAAGGTTTTTGGCCGTATAGTATAAACAAGGGAATTTTGGGCCAATATAAGACTTTGGGCTTATATGTCTTCATGTAATGTTTAAATGGCTACCCGCCCTTTAAAGTGTAACGTGGGCCCATTTAACATTCTTCATTTTCGTTTCCCCGGTTTGACCTTTGACTTTGACTTGGGTTAACTTTGGCTTTGATTTGACTTTGTCTTTTCATGCTTTTCCATTCCGTGCTTGGTTTTGTCCAATTTTGCTTGATTTTTCTTCCTTTTCTCAGATATCTGTTTCCTGCACAAGATAAGTGAAAACATACACATACAATGTATTTTTAGGTACGTTTTTTGTCATTTAAGTCCGGATTTAATGGAAAACGGTATGTGTAATTAAGCACATACCAGATGTGGATGACTTTCTTGTCACAGATAATTCTAGCATGATACTTGGATAACCAATCCATACCAATAACGACGTCAAAACTACCGAGTTTGATAGGCATAAGATCAATTTCGAAAGGTTGGTTTAACAAAGTCATGGTGCAACCCTGAATAACGGTGTTTGTGCTTACTAGGTTTCCGTCAGCCATTTCGATATTGTAAAAGGTATCTATTGTAATGGGTGGAATATTTAGCATATAGGCAAGAGATATCGATACGAAGCTTTTATCGGCTCCAGAATCAAATAATACTCTAGCAAGATGTTGGTTTAGAAGGAACATACATGTGACTACGTTCGGGTCTTGGTAAGCATTCCTATCCCTCAGCATGTAGGCTCTTCCCTGGGTATTGTTGTTGGTGGTCTTTCGAAACTGATTTACATAATGCCCTTTCTCTCCACAGACATGACAAGTAACTGTCACTGGTAGCAGATTACTTCCAGTGGCTGGCCCTTTGTTTCTGCAGTTCTTGGTCAGATGGCCAACCTTGTTGCAAGTATTACACTTGACAGTGCAAGGTCCTATGTGATGCAGAGTGCATTTCTTACACAAGGGACAGTTTCCAGTATACCTATTGTTTTCAGTTGAGGTGGAAGCATAAGCCCTGAAGGTTTCCTGTCTTCATTTCTATTGTGGTTGGTGATTATTGTAGCGGTTGTTGGTGTTGGTGTTACGGTAGTTGTTATTGTTGAAAGTTCTTCTGTCATCAAACTTTCGTTTGTGATCACTTGATACTTGCACTGGAGTGTGCTTTGTTACCTGATCTATTAGCCTCTGGGCTATGTTAATGGCTTCCTGATGTGCGCTAAAACACACATCATTTATACCCCGTAAAACACTATAAAACGAACTAAAAATACTAAAATATGCTTAATTATATTGCAAATATGTTTATTTGGTATTTTTATGTCTTGCAGGTACTATGGATTGAAAACAAAGCAAAAACGGGTATTTTCGGGTTCATTTCGATCAAGAGTGCTTAATATTCAAGATCAACGCGAAGTCGTTAATATTTCCCCAGCATGCCATTGGAAAGAGCACGGAATTTCAAGTTCGACGATGCCTTCATCTTTTATTGGGCTGGCCCGACACCATTTATATGGGTCGGACCGACCCATACTTATTAAAGCCCAAAGGAAACAACCCTTTACACCAACACAGGCCCAGCAGCTAACAACTCTCGGCCCAGCAAGCCATATGAAACGCAGGCCCAGCAGTAAGTTTTGCAAAAATCCAACCATTATTTCATGGCCCATCTCACTTAATAGCTAAAAGCCAGTCCACGAAAAGAAAGAAATGAAAAAGGCCTAATTCAAGGTGAAGAAAGAGGGCCCAGGTATAACACCTCGTGTTTTAGGTCATTGTACGACATTATGTAATGCACAATTTATTTTTAGGGTTTTACGCGTTTTCTCTTAAACCGTAAACGTTAAGTTAAATCGCATAAACTAAAAATGATCATTCAATGTAAACGGGCATTAAACAATTAAATGTTTACATCAAGCAAGTGTTATATGATTATTTAGAGGATAATTATTAACATTGCACATTTTATTTTTATTGGTTACGTTAAGTGTTTACGTTTCGCGATAAAGTACGTTTAAGCCTTCCCGGAAGCACGTTAACTTATCTACGCTTCATCAAATACCAAAAATTTGTACTCAATACTTAAAGTTTATTTAAAACTTCAAGTATTTATCACTTTATACATATTCATTATGAAGGAATTCAAATCATAACTTACAATGTACAAGTTATACATTTTTCTAAGTCTATACTACATTATACTTTATATAATACAAGTATACATTATATAAATGATCAAACACATATCTAACTTATACATATACATATATTTCGTGTATAATGACTAGGAAAGCAAGATAGGACCAAGGAACCATCACAATTATCTTCCTAAAAGATCTAGCATGCAACTTGAACCATGACTCATCAATGACTAGCCAAAACTTATCAAGATAAGCCCTAGCTTCTTCCATAAGCTTGGCCACCTTGCATACTTCCACTTGACACAAATATCTTCTCCAAGTAGTATATATACCCATGCATGTGTGAGCTAAGAAGTCATAACACATTTCCTTAGCAAAAAAATCAAAAACACTCTCTTTGTCTCTCTAATAACCCACGGCTCAAAACCCTTACCAAACACAATCCATACTTTGATTTTCTTTCACCATATTAGTGTTTACATATCATACTTAAGGTATTCTAAGAAGAATTGAAGGGTTGGTTAAGCTTTGAAAGGGTTTTAAGAAGATATTGCAAGATTAGGGTTTTTGGTAAAAATTAGGGTTTCATCCTAATTTTTCAAGCCAAGAGGTTTAATCACAAGGGTGTGATTGTTATTCTTATCTCTACTCATCCACACAAGGTTATATCAAAAGCTTAATCTATTCATATTTAAGATTTTATGTGTTCATATGCTTTACTTAGTTAAATCACCATCTAGGGTACTCTTGAATATGTAAAATGAATTTTTACTTATTGTCAATGTTTTGTGAACTTATTTACATGCCATATGGATGCTAATATGATGTTAAAAGGGATGTATAAGTGTTTTAACATGATGCTTAAGAGTAAACATGGGGGGGTTTTAAAGAAAAAATGAAAGAGAATTTTTCATAGGCTTGATCACAAAATTCAATTTAATTCATTAGTTGAACTTTGCGGTGAATCACCCGCAAGTCGAAAGGTCAAAGTTGATGCTTTTCAAGGCCCAGTAGGCTTTATGCTCAAGCTCAATCGGTAGATGACATGCCTTTCCATACACGAGCTTATATGGAGTGCGCCCGATGGGTGTTTTGTAAGCTGTGCGGAAAGCCTAGAGAGCATCATCTAATTTGTCCGACCAAGAGGCACGGTTCTCGCCCACTATCCTTTCAAGAATTTGTTTCAAGCCACGATTGGATACCTCAACTTGCCCACTTGTTTGTGGGTGATACACGGTGGAGAGACGATGAGTGACTCCGTATTTAAGCATGACCCTTGCAAACTGGTCATCGCAAAAATGGGTTCCCCGATCACTTATGATAGCATGAGGGGCACCAAATCGGGCGAAGAGTGATTTAAGAAATTTGCAAACAACTCGGGCGTCGTTAGTGGGGAGCGCTTTCGCTTCAACCCATTTTGACAAGTAGTCGACCGCCAAGAGTATATATTTGTTCCCTCGTGAAGACGAGAATGGCCCCATGAAATCAATGCCCCAAACGTCAAAGATTTCACAAACTTGGATGGAATTTTAAGGCATCTCATCCTTTTGTGAAATTTTTCCCTGTCGTTGGCACGAGTCGTAATTTTTAACCAACTCGTGTACATCTTAGTAAATAGTGGGCCAAAAGAAACCGGCATCAAAGACCTTTTTGGCGGTGAGATTTGCACCATGATGTCCCCCTGTGGGTCCATTGTGGCAAGCTTCGAGGATGTCGAGAGCTTCTTTGCCGTGCACACACCGCCGGATCACTTGATCCGCACAAATTTTGAACAAGAAGGGGTCGTCCCAAAAGTAGTGTTTAACATCTTTGAAAAGCTTGTTTTTCTGCTAGGACGACATCCCTTTAACAATGAGTTTCCCCGCGTGGTAATTTGCATAATTGGCAAACCACGGGGTACTTGAGTCACCACAAAAAGTCACCATATGGAGTGTCTCGAGAGGAAACTTTTCATTTACTTCCTTTGGGTCGAGCACATTTTCATAAGGATTTTCTAATCGGGAAAGATGATCTGCCGCGAGGTTCTTGGCTCCTTTTGTGTCAATTACGTTGAAATCGAACTCTTGAAGAGGAGAAACCCACGCGGGAGCAATCTCGCCTGGAATCTTTTTCGCAAAAGAGATATTTTAGGGAGGAGTGATACCGTATACACAATGCTATTTGTTTCAAGATAGGGTAAGATCGGTATTTTTCGAAGGCAAACACCACGGCTAACATTTCTCTTCTTCGTCGTAGTATATCGCGATTCGCATCGATCATTGATTTACTAGCATAGTGTATATGCTTAAAGTGTTTCCTCAAACTAGTTGCCGCCATGACCGCACCTTATGGCAAAGTCGCTTGAGCACGCACATAAGCTCAAAGGGCAGAAAACCAGTCTAGGGCAATCAAGATTTGAGCTCAGTAAGTTTTTCTTTAATGTATAAAAGCTTGTAATACATTCATTGGAGGTTAAGATGAACGGAGTATTTTTCTCAAGGGAGATGAGCATCGTTCGGAAAATTTTGGAAAAAATCCTTAATGAAACCGTCGATAGAAACCGACATGAACCGAGAAAACTCTGAACACCCCCTAAACGGTGAGTGGACTAGGTAATTTATCAATCACTCGACTATGGCTAACAACCTCAATCCTTTTTTGGAAATCTTAGAGGCCAATTATAATTCCTAATACCTTAACCATAAAAATGACTCATAGTTACCCAATAAAGACAAAGATGGTGTCTTCCACATCTTAGAGATGCATCTTGTCTAAGCGAGAGAGGCAATTTTTAAATGAATTCCCAAAGACCGAAAAGTCGTCCATGAAGACTTCCATCGTCTTTTCAATCATATCATGAAAGATAGCCATCATACACCGTCCTGAGAACGGTGCCTGGTGCAATTCATAAAGCCGAAAGTGCAATGCGACGATAGGCCAGACATTCCCGTAGGACACGTGAATGTGGTCTTTTCTTGATCATTAGGATCGATGGGAATTTGAAAGTAACCCGAGAAACCATCGAGAAAACAATAGTAATTGTTTCCCGCTAATCTCTCGAGCATTTGATCCATAAAGGGAAGTGGAAAATGGTCTTTACGGGTGGCTTCATTTAACTTACGGTAGTCAATGCATACATGCCACCCTGTAACCAATCGAGTCAGGATCAGCTCATTTTCATCATTTGCGGCAACGGTAAAACTACCCTTTTTCGGTACACAATGTACGAGGCTTACCCAAGGACTATCCGAGATTGGGTAAATTAATCCGTCGTCAAGAAGTTTTTCATCCTCCTTTTTGATGACATCGTGGATCTTTGGATTCACCCGTCTTTGGTGTTGGACCGCCGGTTTGTAGTCCTCTTCCATAAGAATCTTGTGAGTACAAAATTCCGGGTTAATACCCTTTATGTCGGATAGTTTCCAAGTGATGGCTCGCTTGCGTGACTTCAAAACCTTTATGAGAGCGGCTTTTTCCTCGACACTCAAGTCTTTAGCAATTATGACGGGAAACTTGTCGTCACCCTCCTTTTTTTCCCCCCCCAAAAAAAAAAAAATAGGCTTATTCGAATGAGAGGGTAAGTCTTTGAGTTCGACCTCGAGAGGTTCATCAATTGAAGATTTGTGAGTTTTAGCTTCACAAACTTTAAGTTCTTTTCGAATTTCTGGAAAATAATTTCCTTAATTGGGAGAGGGTGATGGATCACTATTAAGAATTGCTTTAAGAAGAAAGCATAATCCCCTCCGAGTCAATAGTTAAAGCGTCATAAACTTCCTGTGAAGATGAGGATCATCTGACAAGAGCGAGGAAAGTCGTCGACTTCCTCGAGAAGAAAATCTCTATCCCCTGTAGGGTAGTGAGATCCAAGAGAAGAGTAGAACGAATGTGGCATAATAAGGAAGTGAATTACCACTTGCACCACATCGTAGAAACCGAGACAATTCTTGAGAATACTCCTCAAAGCCATTTCAATGACGTTTCGAGTCGTTCGCCGGCATATCATGTATTAGAAAGGAGACACTCAAAGTTTGATCAAAGATTGAATGTATATACGGCTTCTTTTCCAACATGAAGTTTATTCTCCTTCGTAAACCAATCAAGGCACTCCGTTCTTTAAAGAATGATCACGTCAGCAATATCTAACAGGGAACTCGGGGATCGGCGCTATCATGAGTCTACGACTACAAAGTCCGGCCGGAGAAATGGAACACAACAACTTTTACGGAGACATCTTTGGCGATACCGATCGGTTTGTAATCAGAAACAGTCCCTAGTTCAAGAGTTCATAACAAGTAGGAGAAAAGTTCCGGAAGAGAAATTCTTTTCCACACGGATAATGCTGAGATATTATCTAGAGCCCAATAAACGGGCCCAAGCTAGAGCATTCATCCATTCCGGGAAAATCACATGGTATGAGAAATTAGCCCGGGGACTCCGGCAGTATTTCGGGTAACTTGTTGCAGGATGACCGCCGAGCGAATCTGCTCATGTTCCAAACGAAGTTAACTACCATTTCCACTTAATTTTTCCCTTTTTTGTTTCTGAATAAAGGGCTTTGAAAGAGTCGAGGTCAAATTATATAGGGCAAAGACTCAAGCATCCATTAAGCTAAATTACGAAAACTCTAGATCTTTAAAGATTTCGTAGAATTTCTCAATTTGGTCGTTAGCGTTTTCATGGAGCCTTTCATCATTACGCCTTGAAGGATACGGAATTGACTGATTTCGGTTAACATCCGGATGCACTGACCTGGGGGTGCACAAACAGCCTCAAAAATTTGTACATGATGTTGAACCTTGACAACCGGAAGGTTTGGACTCTTGGAACATTCCGTTATTAGTAGGAAGCATCATGTCCTTTGTGACCTCGGTTTCACGCTCCACTACTTTAGGAGAAGAAGAAATAGTAGGAATCGTGGGTCCTTGATAAGCAACACCGCTTCAGGTAGTAATACCCTTTAAGTCTTCCTTTGGGTTAGTAACGGTGTTACTCGGGGAGAGACCCTACCCAAGATAAGCGGTATGGCATTCACGAAATGAAAGCATGTCCGTTAAATAGGTCATGTTGGAGTTTATTGCAAGTATTTGAGTTATTTTGGTCTTGCATGTTTCTCATAACCGCATCATTGGCTTTGACCCAACGAGGAGTGAATTGGAAAGTCGAGAGTCGGTTTGATATTTGATGTTTGAATGAAAAAAGATTTGGACTTGGTTGTAAGTATTTCCCCGATTTTGGTTGTAACGGTTTTGGGGGGGGGGGGGGGGGGGTTATTATTCCTTGGATTTTGAATGGAGGAAAAACCGGGAGGTGCAAATTATAATTAGCAAATCGAGGCACGGTAACTGGAATTTCCTTGTTGTAGTTAGCTGCGGTGGCTTGAGAGATGTACTCTTGAATATTGTCACGATAAACGTTGCCAATTGTATTAGTACGGGACAGGTGGGGTTCGGTGTTTGGGGTGATTTTGGGTAAAATGAGCACCACCACAAAGTCACCCAACCTATTCCTCGACCGCTTTCACGGGAGTGGGGGCTTGGGATTTCTTATCAAGAAGTAAAACTTTCACCATATCTTTCAATTCGGCAACATCGGGAGAAATACCGAGGGTAGAAGAGCTCGAACTCACTTTTGCAACAATTGGTTTGTTACGTGAATTATGAACTTTGGATTTTCTTTCAATGATTAATAGGCAATCACAGGGCATTTTATCTAAAAGGTTACCACCCGCGGCGAAATTCAACGAATCTTGATCATTAGAGTTCAAGGCATTATAAATGTGATGATTGAATGTAACCCAAAAATCCATGATGATGACAGTCCGAAGAATGATCGTTGAATCGTCCCTCTGCCTCAATAAAATGTCTCATCAAATCTTGTGAAATCTCATAGATTACATTTCGAAGGTTTGTTGTTTTGGAGGGAGGGAAAAATTTGTTGATGAATTTCGAAACAAGATCATCCCATGTTAGAATCGATCGAGGGGGTTCTTTCTCAAGCCAAAAACCAGCGGCCCCCATACGAGGGAAAAATGGGAAAAGCATAAGCTTTACCGACGTACTCAGGACGTTCGGGAACTTCATCGTAGAAGTGATGTTGTTGAAATAACGGATGTGAGCATGAGGGTCTTCTTTGTCATGTCTAAAGAATTGCTTATTTTGAACGAGGGTAAGCAAACCGTACGTAAGCTCAAAGTTGTCCGCGATGATTTCGGGCACAACGATGGAATCCTCGTAACCCTCGGTGGGTGCTTCAAGCAATTGAGCTATAGTACGAGTAGTTCTTCAAGATTAAATGGTTCAACAAAAGCCGGTGGGGATTGTTGTTGTTGACGGTTAAGATTACGGGATTGAGAACGAGTGCGTATGCACTAAAACATAAAAAGAAAATTTACACTAAATTTTTTGGTTCTTTTTGGTTTAGCAACAATGAATTCACAATTTATTTTAATATCGGACAACGAGATAAGACAATTAAACGCTAATAAATATGCAAGCGAGGGGGGGGGGAGGGGGGGCTTGGGGGGGTGGGTCTGGCGGAGGAGGGGGGGGGGGGGGGGGAGCGGGGGGGGGAGGCGGGGGGGTGGGTGGGGATATCGGGGGGTGAGTAGGGGGGCGGAGGGTAGTGTTTGGGTGGATGTTTTGGGGCTTTTGTGGGTAAGTTAATATTGGTGGGGGGGGTGGTCTTGGAGCAGTTTTGGGGGTTTGAGGGATAAAAGGAATTCTAGCAATGATGTCAACCCTATTTATTTTAAACATCAGGAACGGACAACGTAGTGCAATAGGAGTACAAGATTGCAAACTCCTAAACGCAATCACACACGCAGCTATCATTACCTTCGCATCTCCGGAACTACACTCTCGGTCAAAGAAAACACACTTAAAAGTCTATCAGAGAGGGAGTACGTAAGGTCTCTCCTACACAAAAGCCGCCGCAGCGCTGACAACTTCAAATAACACCTTTTCTTCCTTATGACACTTTGTGGTCTATTATATCTTTTCCTAGAGCAACAATGCCACACCGTACCTCGCCCGAGTGCACACAAATCTGATAGTAAACGCACTATTTCTTTGAGCGTGACAATCTGTTCTCTATCATTCTACGCGCGATTGTCTCTCGGCCGTAACACTATCTGAGAGCAGATACTGACTCAGACTCTGACAGGACATTCGTTTTATGATGTTCGTTCAGAGAGTCAGTCTCTCCGAGACACTTGATTATGATGGATATATACTATCTAGTTGAACTATTATAAATTAGATACATGTTAGTGGTTTGTTTATCTTTTCACCTCTCTCTAGTCGACACGATTTTTATATGAGGAGTCTCTTTATAATTATATACATAACACAACTCTCGAACCTTAGTACTCTCTGATCATTATTTATTATTTTATTTATATAGGGTTCTATTCTATTCTGTTGCTTTTTTGTATTGAGCGCGAGTGGCAGGTCAACTGTGAACTTAGTAGCACGGGGGGGTAGGGACGGGTGCGATGTGCGAGCACTCTTGCGTGGATGGCAGAGAGTGATAACGATGGGGAGCGCAAGGCAGCGTTGCAGCGGGTGAAGTGAGCTAGTGCGAGGAGAGGTGTGCTGCTGCCACAGTCTTTTCTATTCCTGACGAGAGTCTGATATGCGTCGAGAGCTGGGAGAAGGTCGGTTAGGGGCGCGCGGGGGGTGAGCGGGGTCGTCTTGCTTCCTGTATTTGCAGTACAGTGTGTAACGAAAACGGATTGACTACAGATACACAACAGTAGATCTTTGGGCTGCCAATCACAAATAATCCATACACAATGAAACGAACGAAATGCTTACAACTGCTCAATACACCACTACAACTATCCTCATATATATATATATGATATACCTACCCCGATATCTATATGACTGTGACTGGCCCCAAAATTGATTCGAAAGTGAATATTATCTACTACCGTTATCTATATACTATATATAAATATAGATATAGAGATATACATATAATAGGTCTCTCAAATAAATTTCCACTCTATATCTAATGATTATTGTAAACAGATAACAGTTCATATATAAAGGAAGAGTACTATCGTTCAGACGAGCGCGAGCGGGTCGATGCTATAGGATCAAAAGCCAACTCTCACAGATGGCAGTTGAAGACATTAGTCAAGTCAGTCACAGCTCTCTGATAGGTCGCCGCTTTTATGATCGTTCTAGATATTAGTTTGTACCTCAAGCAAGAGAGGACTGAATTTGAAACGAGTCAAGAGCTTCGCGGTTCGTCTATCATATGAACAATATTGCAAATAAATACACATGATATTTTTAACAGGGGTACAACTTAAGAATTTCTAAGTTAAGCTAATGCACAAACTACATTAATGTGTGAAGAAACCAATAAGCTACAAAGCCACGCTATAGAGACGGTGATTTAAGCCAAATAACGCAAGTTACATCATGACAAAACTAAATATATCAAAAACTACACACTAAATTGGAGGGGGAGGGGTGGGGAGGGGGGAATGGGGGGTAACAAGATAAAAACTTTTAATAATCGACGACGACTAATATAGAACATACACAATTTAAATACGAAAAATACTCTTACACAAAACACAACAACACAGATCGTCTCATCTCAACGACAATCCTGTATATTGGTTTTTCAAATAAAGTCGACAAAACACAATACAGAAAAGTCTCGCTGCTTAAAGAAAACAATTCCTGAGGTTAATATTACGACATACTCTGTCTGAAGTAGCTTTAAACATAGCTGGAAAGTTCTTACACACCGAAAAATTAAAACTCTAACGGGAAAGTGTATCTAGTCTTAGTAGTTCTACTGTCCGAGTTTATTCACGATGGGAATGTATTTAGTGAGTATTCATAGAACTCTAATTTTTAGCAGAACATGATCCAGTTTCTCTTAATTAATATTTCCTCCAGCGTCCCCCGATTATCTGAACTATTAAAACATTTAATATTTTATGAATATCAAACTAAGAATTCTGTTTATATCTTCTAAATTGATTGACATTTTGATTTATTTGAAACTTATCAGTTAAGGACTTAGTTGAATACTGTTTTAGGACAAAGATTAATTATATTAAAGAAAATGCAGGAAAATAGGTAGTTCATATCGATCGTTTTTTGAACAATTGATGAAAACCAAATGCAGGAAAAATAGTTTTTATCAATATGCGGTATGGACAAACACCTAGCATTAACTATGCCAAAAGCGGTAAATCAAGCGTGATCTAAAGGGCTAACAGCTTATAATAAGGCGAGAGCAGTAAAGTAACGTAAGCTGTAAAGGGGCTCACGCACGAGCGGAGTTATAAATAAGTTTTACTAAAAAATAGGTGCACTAAAGGAGGCGAGTACTTGAATACTCAGAATAGGTCGCTAAGCTAGGACAACCACTCTACTGGATAGGTAACGTCCGCTGTGGGATGCATGGTGCGACATTGTAACTGAAGACATGGTTAAGTGGGTGAGAGTGTGACGTCGGCAGGGATTCGGATTCGCTGTGATCCTAAACTCTGGGATGGTTCAATACAAAGGATATCTTCGATTGTTCCTTGGGCTTCTTCATTTTTCTTTATTAAAAACTAGTCGATTAAATCACAGTGTTCTCATCTTATCTTTATATTTATTATACCTCTTTTCAGTCTTGAAAAAACTTGAAAAAAACAGGTCAACAATACTTTATTAAGCTTATGAATCGAATAATCAGGAACAAGTTCATAGCTCTTGTTGAAAAAGCACATAATGAAAGAACTAAATAGGCTATGACGTCTACGTAAAAGCTCTTAACACACAAAACATCCATAATGAAGCTAGACTACTAGACTAAGAGGCATTAAATAACACTAGACGGACGCTAAAATAATGAAGCGACAAAACGGTGTCAGAGATGAAACATTATAAGATCAAGGTAAAGGAGAATATAGCTAAGAGCCTCCTAGATAAAATAAGACGACAAAGTAAAAGACATGGACTAATGAATGAAGCCACATAAAAAGCAGCAAGATGCATCACTCAAAGCAGAAGATGAGAACATAAAAATCACTGGCTAAATGGCAGCGGCCACATTTTCCATATAAGCTCCAGAAAACAGCATGCCAACTAGGAGGTAACGCTATACTCCGTAGGCGCTATTTTGCATACTATAATCATTTAGCGGCACTAAGAGATGCGACACAATGCCTAGGGGCATTGTAAGTGGCTTTTAATATGCACTAGAACTAGAACAATGAATAGGAGGAGCTAGTAAGGGGCATAATTCTGACGAAACTAGCAATAACAGCGCAATAAAAGCTGTTGAAAGGAGACTACATGAAATACGTTACAACTAAAAATAGCTCAATCGAACACAGCTGTTGTCACGACTTACCACAAATATAAATATTCTCCTTGTAGTTGAATCATTCAACACATCTACGACAAACAAAACACATGGCTAAATGAAATAGCGTTACGTGTTCGAAACAGACTATAGATCGAGCAATATAATAAGTGGTTTCACTACTAGCGAGTTCATATTACTACTAGCGATTAACAAAATGGCAAGTAAAGGCTGTGGTCGACTATCGCAAGCATCCTCAGCTATGCATATAGCTTTGTGACAGCATCTAATTTTACTAGGTGTCTAAATAACAAGTTGCAAAACAATGATTGATCGATTAGGCGAAAAGCTCTCTGCGAGAGAAAGACATATGGTAGCTCAAGTATATCTTATAAGACTGAAGTCACTAAGACTATAACTAGTTATCTTTTATCTCCTTGTTGCGCATAGCTGGGACGAGACACTTCAAAGTGACAACAAGACAAGCGACTCTAGAATCGTTATAAGCTTCATCACAGAGCTATACTACCTCGGATTTGTTGTCTCGCACTCAAAGACAACTGATCACAAAATAAGTAAGAGCTATAACATACTCAGAAAAGGACTGTTTGTTCTAAATGCGCGAGACTATTAGAATCACACTCAAAACTTATCGAAACTCTGTTCTGCATCAACACACTTATCATTCCACAGATCTTTTTTAGCACATTTAGGAAACCCTTGAAAACAATAGATCTAAACAAAAATATACCTCAATATACAGAGGTAATGAGATTATAACATACAACTATAATTAATCAATTTGTATCTTATGAACATCTGAGTTAATTGTCGCTAAATTGTCAATAGGTGACCAACAGGGTTCTTTCAGATCTTTTATTAAATCCTTTGTACAACAACACACTTTTTAGCTATACTAATGTGATTTTAAGTCCAAGACACTTAACAATCTCTATTAACTATGTATTAATCAGGATTAGTATCTACCGAATACGTTCAAATCGTAGACCTGAAAGTGCGTTCGTCTCTTATTCAAGTTTATACAGAAAAGATTAAATCTTACAACAGACCTCTTGAATCTATCTACTATATAATATTATCATCTTGATTAGCAGCGACATACACACATCACCATATGCAAACTATCTAGCGAAAAAACGGATAGCAAAATTTTTATTAGAACTTAAAATAAGATGCATCTAGTCTAGTACAGGGTATAGCTGATGATATAGCACATAAAAGACAGAATAACATTAAAACAGTTCATGTCACGGCCCCCACCATCCCTAAATAAGGATTATATAATATTAGCATATATTACTTTTAAAACTAACAGAAATCAGTTATTATTGGTGCGGCAAATAAAGAACGAAGGAGATTATGCATAAAACTTAAAACAACACAGTAAGATAACAGACATTATAAAGTACAATAACAGACAATAGATTTGACGGCCATAATATAAGAACAGCCGTATACGTAGTCACTGGCATCCAGCAAACATTAAGACACATACAACAAATAGAATCAATGATAAGCAAACAAACAAAACTACCGCTATAAATATAGAGCAGATTAAATAACAACATGCAAATCAAACTCTGACAAACAAATGACAAACTAACTGTACTATTAGATCCTCTCAATGACATCTACCCAAAAGAGTGAACTACTAATCTAAAAGATTTCTGGGCCCAAGAACTCTCTGCAAACTGCGCGATCAAGACAAACGAGGTCTAGATCAAATGTCTAGGATGACGATTCTCTATAAACAAGCACTAAAGGTGAGTACGTATTACTAAAGATTTAATATCTTCTACAAGTCTACTATACTAGCATGGATTCAATTGCTAAGGTCACTAATGCTTTAGATAACGATTGTCTAGTGGATATAGTCTTCTTCTTACAAACATTTACCTTAGCATGTTGCTTGTCTACATACATACTTCGTAGCTGACAAACAAGGTATCTTTGGCGAATGCGAGATAGAGCTTTATACATGACATAGATCAGCTATACTCAAAGTTTGCCTTCATCTGTGTTTAAACAACTATCTGAGATACAGCGTGACACACACAATACATAATCACTTAAATCAGCATATAAAACACTGAAAAACTGCATACTATACAAAGAGGAGTCGAGTTGGCACTGAACTCTGAACATAACGTTTAATCTACAAGAATCATCTATAGCACAGAACATTAAGTACAAATAAACTCACAACTAACAATTATCTCAAGTCACTAGACTATCTAAACTACCAAGGAACAATATACTTTATCTCTCTCTAGAACTCACTGAACACATAATGCGTGCTTCACGACGATGATACACTATGGATACACTATAGCACATACACTCTTACAGAAGCATTGCACCTCTACTGAAAACTCACTTAGGCCTATTTGATCATGAGCTTCACACACGATTACAGCGTACTAGTTTAGTTCTTGAGCTAGAATACTAGATCTATGCAGGAGAATATTAGATATCTCGAGTTGTGATGCGCCAGTAACACTTGAGAGTTCTGCTAAAGTGCTCCAGTCTGAGAGGGTTCTCGTTTCTGATCAAGTATGAGGTGATGTAGCAGCTCCAATGGTGTTTCGTCTTAGGAAAATAGATCGTCGTCACGATATGCACAACACGATAAAAATATTGTGCTCTATACTCTAGAGTATGGTGGACTGAGTAGCCAACCCCATCAGGAGGTAACTTTGAGGGATTACTCAAGTGTCACGACATTACAAGTTAGAGAGATCTCGTACTGTGGGAGGGCTGTGCGCACGAAGGGAAGAGCAGAGGAGGTGATTTGGGGACATTTTACACACAGGTGTATGCATAGAGGATGCGGTGGTAGGGGGTCGCGCCGATGTTTGGGAGAGAGGAGGACAAAGGGCGTGGAGGACGTGTGATTACAGTTGTGTAATATAGGACTGTAGGAGCAATAGTGTTCGAGTGTTTCTTTGAGCGGTCAAACGCGTCGGAGCAGTAGGGGTAGGCGTGATCTGTTTGTAGATTGGATAGTAGTGCGACGACGCGACAAACGTCTCTCCTATGATAAATAGTGACCTGCACAGATGTGGAGTGCATAACAATCTCATATTCCTGTTGCGAGTTATAGTAGAAAATACTTTCTTCGCACGGACTGTTGGTGGGGGAGGGGGAGGGGGGGGGAAGGGCCTGACATGGCTATGATATATAGTAGCAGTGATATATATTTGCGTAAAAGGTTAGCTATCATGCGGATCTTGTATGGTGAGTACAGTAATAGCGTCATTTATTGATGGATAAAGTGAGGTGCATATGGAGACCATATTGCGGGTTATTTTTAGAGGGGGGGGGGGAAGTAATGAGGGAAATGGGTGTATATATGGGTGTATTTTGATAGGGGGTTTCGATTGGGGGTAGAAGTATGTGTCTTATTTATAGTAGGTTAAAAATGTTGTTTATGGGTGCGCGAGAGGAGAGTGATGTTTGTATGGGTGGGGTTGGGAATTTTAGAAAGGAGTTGGGAAGTGTGGTGATTAAGAGGAGATAGTGGCTATTGCGGGGGAAATGGGGGGGGGGGGGTAGTTGTGTTTAGGGGAGGTGTGGAAGGATGGGTTGGGGTTTGAGTAAAGAATGTTGTAGGGGGGAAATGGGTTAAGGAGATGGGATAGAGGAGGGTAAGGGGGTGGGGGGGTAGGGGGTTAGGAGGAGGTGGGGGTAGGGGGAGGGGAGAGAGGGGAATGGAAGAGAAGGGGGAAGGGGGGGGGGGAGGGTGGGGAGAAGGGGAGATGTGAAGGGAGGGATTATTTGTTGGTTTTATATGTAAATGTATTGGTTGGGGGGGGTAGGGGTGTGGCAGTGATGGGACGATTTATTGGAAAATGGTATTGGTAAGGAAGCTCAATAAAAGATCTGGGGACTTACTAAATATCTAGGGCCATTAATTTAAGATTATCAGCGGAAAAAATTAATGGAATCTTGGTTATTGCGATACTTTTATGCTAAGGGAAAAGTTATTCGTTGCTACAAAGAAATGGAGTAAGATGAACCTTTGAGGGTGCTACGTTAAAAGGGGTTTTGATCACACAAAAGAAAAGTGCCCTAAACTTCCTAAGGAGGATGTTCTTGTGAATGTTGTGAGTGATGGTTTCACTGAAGTTAAAAAGAAAAAGAACAAGCCAAAGCATGTAAAGCAGGTTGAAGGGGTCAGACTATCGAAGCCAAAACCAAACTTTTTTTATCGTAGGGTGGAACAGGAGAATCCTCTTGACCTAATGATAAAGATATTCATCCAAAGGCAACCAAGACTAATGTTAATACATCGGTTGGGGTTCCTAAGCCAAGTAGTACTAATGTAAAGAACTTGTTTATCATGTTGTCTGAGATGAAATGAGATACAAATTGAGGATCTTAAAGGACAAAGCTAAAGGAGGGTCATCTACTAAACTTTAATGAGAGTAATAGAAAAAGAGGTGAGAAAATGTCTTGAAGGCCGAAGATAGCAAAACTTAAAGACGAATCGAGGGGGGAAGCATCCCGTTAATTAGTTCTCATGGTTAGTCTTCTTTATGAACATACGGGCCTGAACTTCTCCAAAAACAAAGCAAGGATCGTCTGGTGATTATGGAAACGAAGCTATTCTGGGTTGTGCTAATCTGGAATCGCATGTAGCGTGTCTAAACTAGATTCTTTTATGATCCAGGTGTTTAAGAGCATTAAGAATTGACAACTAATGGGAATTTCTATTCTAAAGGTACTTAGATTATTCTTGTCTGGAATAAATATGATGTGGATGTCACGGTTATAGCTCAATATGATTAGGTTATTGATGATGCAGATGCAGAGGTCACCTTCATTGATGAGACTTCAAATGATGCTAGAAACAAGAACAAACAAGATTTTAAATAACAATTAAAAGTGAAGAAGTGTTTGGATACATCCTCCTGGTGATCAAGAACTTAATTGAGCGAGAAACGTTGATGATTATCACGTGAATATCAAGTTTAGGGGAGGATTGTTGGGAATCCCCCCCGGGCCAGTTTTACAACCCACCCCCCCATTTCATTCAAGAAACTGATGATTAACAAATGAATATCAAGTTTAGGGAGGATTGTTGGGAAGTACAGATCCTTATTTGTTTGAATTAAATGTAACAAAGAGGGACTTAAATCGACATAATAAGAAGTCTACAAAAGAAGAAAGATTGTAGATAGATATGATCAAAGATAATAAGATCCTGATGGATATTTAAATTTATTTTTTTTTTTTTTAAATGATTTAGTTTCCTAATACTATGGGAAAGCATTAACTAGGTAGTACATATGATGATGTAAGTTTTACAAGGTATTATTAGGAAAGCTAAAATTTATTAAGGTAGAATACATAAGAAGTAGAAAATTGTTGTAGAATACATGAGGAAGATTGTAGAAGATATGATCAAAGATATGAAGATCATGATTGATATTTAAAATGTATAATAAGTTTCCTTATACTTTAGGAAAGCAATAATAGTATTAATATGATTGCGAAGGTTACAAGGTTTATTAGGAAAGCATTAAATTGTATTAATGTAGAATACATAAGAAAGTATTAAAATGTGTTGTAGAATACATAGGAAAGTAGTTAATACTGGTGCTTTATCGAAGTTTCGACTGCGACGACATTTGGAAGTGAATACTGCCAACAGATTTGATCATTAGTACTGCTACGCTCTAAGTTTGTACTGGCCTAACGTTTCACACTGCTTGGGTTTTACGAGAGTGCACGTACTATCAGGTATATTAGTACTGCCTCTATTTTTGAAGTTAATAACTTCTCGAAGTCTTTAATACTGCGAGGTTTAATTCCTAGAAGTTAATACAGTTGGATTTTATTCGTAGTTTTCTACTGCTAGCGACATTTTGGAAGTTAATACTGCCACAGGTTGATTCATTTAGTACTCCTGCTACGCATCTAAGGTTTTGTACTGACCCAAGAGTTTCAAACTACTTGGGTTCAATTAAGTGCATGTACTATTAAGTATTAAAACTGTGTCGATTATTTGCAACTGATTTAAAATGTCTGCTTAGAGTTTGAGTATTAATAGGTTAATAATGTTCAAAGAAGGTTAGTTTACTAGTCATTCTTAGCTACCTTTTTGTGCTAAAAACTGCTCGATGTGTTTCAACTGTTATGTTTGTCCCAGAGATAAAAAGTTTATAGAATACTAGCCGTTGCAATTTTAGTACTGCGATAGGAAAGCAGTTACTTCTGGCCATCGTTTGACAGATATCGATAATGAAGATTTGGGTTCTCACTGTATGGAAGCAGATGACACACACGTTTGAGGTTCTCGGATAGTTGGTTCTTAGCGCCTGATTTATGGATAGTAGTTTTTTGAGAATTGGCAAGCAACAAAGGATATGATAATTTTCAAGTGTTCATTTCACTTTAACAAACAAATGTAATCAATTCACCATGTACTAACTGACAACATAATAATGGCTATCAGTTCCAGTAAATGCATCATAGGAAATGAATTCTTAAATTCGTTGATAGCTGAAGTTTGCATAAAAACTATATGTTCTCAATTCACCATTGTCTTACGAAAAAGAATTGCTATTCAAGCAAACAGGCACGGTAAATGAAATCTCAATCCGTGTGTTGGCTGATAGTTTGCCTAAAACTATTTGGTTATCAATTCACCATTGTTTTATACAAAGGATTGGCTATTCCTGGGCAAAACGGCAACGGTAAAGAATCATCAAATCCTTTATGGCTTGGTAGTTTGCCAAAAACTATACATTGCTATGATTCACGTCAATAGTGATGAGATAGTTTTGAAACTTATTGAAGTGATGATTCTTTCGACCAACTTTCTACCATGGTTCGGGATTTGGAGAATTAAAAAACCACTTATCTGATAATGAAGAAAAGTTTGGGTGAGAAGCAATCTAAAATAAGGAGATTAATGATGCAGATGCAGAGGTTACCTTCATTGATAAGACTTCAAATGATGCTAGAAACAAGAACAACAAGATTTCAAACAGCAATTAGAAGTGAAGAAGTGTTTGGATACATCCTCCTGGTGATCAAAAAGCTTACATTGAAGAAAGTTGATGATTAACAAGTGAATATCAAGTTTAGGGGAGGATTGTTGGGAATCTTTCATTCAAGAAACTTGATGATTAACAAGATGAATATCAAGTTTAGGGGAGGATTGTTGGGAATTAAAGATTCCTTGATGCTGTTTGAATTAAATAAAACAAGAGGGACTAAATCGACACAATGAAGATTCTACAAAAGATGGAAGATTGCAGAAGATATGATCAAAGACATGAAGATCATGATTGATATTCAAATGATTTAGTTTCCTTATACTTATGGAAAGCATTAATAAGTATTAAATATGATGAGGAGGTTACAAGGTTTATTAGGAAAGCATTAAAATATATTAATGTAGAATACATAAGAAAGTATTAAATGTGTTGTAACCTACTAGGACTCCTTGGACTATAAAAGGAGGTCCTAGGGTGTAGAGAAAAGACATCAATCTCTACACATCCATCATACATACGTTTTTTAGTTAGTTCATAGCTTCAAGGTTGTAAACCTTGTTACCATTCAGAGTAACCGTATTCAATATATTGAGGCTGAAAGTTTGGTTTATTGTTATTATTCTTCTTAGTATCACAACCTAGTTTCCGCATAGTTTGTGATATTGCCAATTAAAGTTTCTACCATAGTTGTCTTGGATTTATCTAATACAACTAAACCTTATATCAGCTAAGGAGTTAAATATTTGTTCAAAACAGGATCAACAAGTGGTATCAGAGCGGGCTGAGAAGCTTTGAATAAGAAGAACACATTTTCTACATACAAGATTTGTTTGTCGAAGAAGAGATGGCCTACATATCAAGTTCTTCAAATGCTAATTCTAAGGTACATACTTGTTCTACTGAATGTGAGCAATCATATGCACAACTTAAAAAATTATATGATACTCAAAGGGAACAACTTGGTGATGCTAGTATAGAAATTCAAGCCTATACTCAAGCTTTAAAAGAGGTAGAGGCTCAATTAGTTGTTCACTAGAAAAATAAACTTTGGTATGAGGAAAAGATTAGATTTATGAAAATTGATTTAGATAACAAAACTGATGTACTCGCATACCATAAAAAACTATTAACAGAAGCTGTAAAAGAAAAAGAAGAATTAAAAACCAAATTAGAATCATTTAAAACTTCTTCTAAAAGTCTTAATACACTGCTTAATAGTTAATTGAGTGCTAATGATAAAGCTGGTTTTGGGCATAATGGTGCAAAAGAGTCTAAATAAGTGAAACAATTACTAGTGTGTCTAAAGTTAAAACAAGTAATTCTGAAACTAGTAATGATAAAGTGGAAATGCCTAAAATTAAAACTGTTAGGATGAGTGAACCCATCATTGAGGAATGGGAATCTGACAGTGAAGATGATGAGATTATGGTCAAACCTAAGGAAGTAACAAAAACAGTCAAACCTAGCTTTGAAAAGATTGAATCTGTTAATGCTAGGAATGAAACTGTTAGGCAAGCAGAAAACCCTAGGAAAAACAATAAGAGTCCTAGAGGAAATAAAAGAAACTGGAATGGTATGATGACTCAGAAATTAGGTGAAAATTTTGAGTTTAACAATAAGGCTTGCTATGTATGTGGTAGTTTTGATCACCTGCACTATACCTGTAAACACAAGAGAAAGATTAATGATCAAAAACAGGTTAAACCAGTGTGGAACAACTCAAAGAGGGTGAATCACCAGAACTTTGGTAGATTTTCTCACCCCAATCCAAAAAGTAACATAGTTCCACAAGCAGTACTAACTAAGTCAGGCCTAGTATCACTTAATACTGCCAAATCAGTTAGTACTGCTCAATCCAGAAAAACAATGAATGATGCTATGCCAACAACATACTCTTATTATAAAGCATATTCATCTGTTAAAAGACCCTTTAACAAGAAAACAACAAATTACAACAGATATTTCAACAAAAGAGTTAATACTGTTAAGAGTACAAGGGTTAATACCGCTAGGCCAAAAGCAGAGGTTAATACTGTTAAGGCCTCAGCTAGCTGGGTTTGGAAACCAAAACATGAAGAATTAGACCATGTTTTCAAATCCAATAGTGCATCAAAGACCCTGACAAGATATGATTATGTTGATGCACTAGGCAGGTTCAAGTCTGTTCTGGCTTGGGACTTCAAAAGACACTAACTTTCTTATTGCAGGGCAATTCATAAAGAGAGTGTGATTGTGTATTACTGTGGTTTGTATTTTTGTGCTTTGTGGACTAACTTTTTGCAGGAAAAGCAAATAAAAGTGTTAGATGGAAAAGATAGTTGGTGTCGTTCATATTGTTGCTGCTGTATGTTTTGAGATATTCTAGAAAACTAGGGTTTTTCACAAACTCTAAACAGAAGGTTCAAGAAACTCAAAGGGTTAAGAAGAAGGTTTATAATTTTTATCACAGTCTTGAGTATAAGCAAGGTTTTCGTATATAATTAAAAGATTAGTGACAGTTTAGTAACAGAAAAAGTGTCACTAAAGAGGCGTCGTCTGGATACTTAAAAAAGGTATCCTTAACAGTGATTATAATGGCTGAAGATCATGCTTGTAGGTGTTTCTGATAAGCAGCAGGTTATAAGGGTTTGTCATTCAGGATACAACAGAAATATATGGCAGCTTGTAAAGATTTGATGGTACTACATGGAAACTGACAAGTTATTACTGCCAGGCAAAGTTAATGTTGCCAGGCAAAGTTGGTGCTGCCAGGCATAAAAGTTGGTGCTGCCAGGCAAACATTTTTGCTGCTTGTTACCATTACAACTGTTGGTGAGCATACCAGATTTTCATTAATTAATTATAACCGTTGAGATATTTCCGCCAACAACTTGCTTATAGGGGTCTATGACTTGAAATTTTTTTATATTTTCTTCTATCATACTCTTTCTTTAAGATAAAGATTCAAGTTTATTCAGTCGGTCATCTCAAACCCTAAAGCACATCTTTATAAAATCTTAATTAACTCTTCCAACCCCTTAAATTCTCACAATCGAACATATCCCACACCTTATTTACTATTTTCAACACATCTATAGCTGATTTGGAATTTATCGATCAACATAACATGGTCGCGTGTTTGGAGAAGACAACAAGAAATTTAGAATTTCATGAGATAGTGGACTTTCTTACATCAAGTTTGATAAATCATGCTCTCACTATAAGTCCTACTATCTATATTTCTTATATTGAACAGTTTTGGAACACTGCTAGTTCCTAAACAGTCAATGATGAGAAGCAAATCCATGCTACTGTTGATAGCAAGGCAGTAGTAGTAATAGAAGCATCAATCAGAAGTTCTTTTCTCCTTAATGATGCTGATGGTACTGCTTGCCTAACAAATGAAGCCATTTTTCAAAACCTTGCATTGATGGGATATGAGGGTGAACTTAACAAACTAACTTTTCAAAAATCCCTCTTTTCTCCTCAATGGAAGTATCTGATACATACCATCCTTCATTGCCTAAGTTTAAAATCTACAAGCTGGAATGAGTTTTCAACAAATATTGCTTCAGCTGTTATATGTTTGGCAACCAATCAAAAGTTTAATTTTTCTAAACTTATTTTTGATGGTATGTTGAGGAACTTGGATACTTCTAAAAGGAAATTTCTTATGTATCCAAGATTTTTAATGGTGTTGTTGAATAATCAAATTGAGCTTGGTGAACCTTTTAATGATGTTTATGTTTCACCAGCTCATCATAATCTGAATGTTTTCACAAATTGTCTTTGGGACATTGACTAAATTTTTAGGAAAAATAACACCTCTGTTTCCCAACATGTTGACACATGCAGCAGAGGGTGAAGTTCAACCCACACCCTCTCCTACTCAACCTAGTACAGGAGACCAACCCCTAGGAAACATCATTAGCTATGCCACTACTAAGATCTAGAGGTCTCTTTTAGAAGGGAACTAATAGGAATGAAAGGGGATCAGGTTCAGAACCACCTAATGATGTCCTCTTTCAGGTGGTACACATTGGACAGAGTGTGGTTTGCCCTTAATCTACATGAATATCTTGTTTTATGTACTTACTTGTCCAACAAGGTTCTTGCCTTAGTGTCTATTAAGGATGCACACGCTATAGAGAATTAGAGCATTTTAAATCTATGAATCAAGAAGTTAGAAAGAAGTGCACGCCAAGAATCTCACACCACAGGGCATGGATGAAAGAGTGTTGAACAGATTTTCCATAAAGAAGAGATGTGGAAGAAGGAGTCTTTATCCAAACAGGATGGAAAAGTCCTTAAACAATGAATCAATTTGGCTGACCATTCCTGTTTTGATGTTCAAAGGATGCAGAATCATGGTATAAAAGTATCATGGAAACTGAAGGATAGCTGTATGTGGATGAGGGGTGAGCAAGTGGTGAACTAGGAAGGTTAAGTTGAATGAAGAACATAAGTTGTTAAGATATAGGCAGTGTGATAAAGGAGGAAAAATGCTGAAAAACTAGTTGTATGCTAGACAGAATTTAGTACTGCATGACCAAGATATTGATGCTGCTAGGCAAGAAGATAATGCTATTGAGCATAGAACTCCTCCTACAACAACAAGTATATTTGATGATGAAGATATCACCATGGCTCAAACATTGATAAAGATGAAGGAAGAAAAAGCTAAGGAAAAAGGAGTGTCAATTAATGATGTTGATGATTCTTCAAGACCTAAAAGATCTATTCTCACATTGAAGCCACTTCCAACAATAGATCTATTGACAAAGGTAAAGGGGTTTTAATGGATGTCACCAGTAAGAAAGTCAAGAGAAGTGATCCTGGATGCTGTCAGATTGTAAAGATGCTAAATTAGCAAGACTTGGTACTAAAAAGGAGCTAGCAGAGTTGAACAGGAAAAAAGAGGAAAAGAACAGAGACAGATCAAGCCATCTGTAGGATACATGCAAGTTTATATGATGAACTCAAGCTGAGATGGTTGCTAGGAAGGGAGTTTAGACTGCTAGACTACAAAATGGAAATGTATAGACGAGAGAAAGATGGAATGTACACAATAGAAGAAAGGTCAAAGATATTAGCAGAATTTTTTAAAAGGAGGAAGAAGTTACTTGCTGAAGAAAGAGCGTGCGTTAGAAAACAATCCTCAAACGAACACTAACTGTGGAGTTAATGATGGACCTATCTTTAAACACACAGGTAAAAATATAGACATAGTCAGTTGAAATAAAAGACATTTGAGATATTCAGGCATATAACATCAAGGGAACAAGAAATGAGATTGGGGAGGGGGGGTGTTGGGGGGTAGATTTTGGGCCTATGGGGTCTGAGAGTGATGAAAGATGATATGATAATGATGAACAAGAAAGTTGCTGTATGTAGGGGTGTATGTTCAAAAAAACCGTTGATATAACGACGAACCGAGCCGAACCGCTTAATCCGAAACCGAAAAAACCGAAAACCAAAAAACTGAATCCGGAAAAAAAACGGAAACGAAAAACCCGCTTATAATGTTCGTTTCGGGTTTTTATTTTAGATATCCATGGTTAACGAACCGAACAGTGCATTTTATACATATTATTTCTCTAACTAATATTAATAATGTACAAGTATACGATTATTGGCAATACTTTTATTGTATATCGACTTTTTCGCTCCCGTTAAAGTAAACATTTGTAAATATCTATGTGTGAAAATGATTATGTGTTTTTAATCTATAAGTTGAGTAATATTTTTTTGTTAATACGTATATATGAATATTGAATGCAATATATTGTAACGAATACTTAAGTTTTATATGACTTCTTTTAAATTCAACGTCATTTAATTTTACTAGAATACATTTTACTGTCTGGACTATGTTATTTTTATATACGGAGTAAACTATATTAAACGTCAAACGGTTTAACCGTGACCCGAAACGCGAGTAATTGCTCACTTCAGGTACTCGCATGTCCGGTTACCCGCCTAGTACGGTTCGGTTTCGGTTAGTAAAATTAATTACCAGCCTACCACGCGACGGATAGTTTATATCTCTTCAACTAAACCGAAAAGTCCGAAACCGCCCCGCGAAACACCATAGTGGTTTTGGGAGAGGAAGAGGTTCCTGAAGAATGAAAGCACTAAGGTTGAAGTTAGCAGGAGCTTAAGGAACGTTGATGAGAAACATCAGGTAAAGATAAGTAGGAGAATGAAGATGAAAAGCTACACAAGAAGTCTAAAAGGCAAAAGACTGATTTGATCTTGAAGAGGAGGAAAACTAAGAGATTCTCTAAAGATAGTTCCTGTGAGAATGTAGAGACTGCCCGATATGATGTTCTGTCTACGAGGTTAATCCCAATTGTTAACTAGGAATCTGGCATTTTATCATACTGTTAGTTATGGAGGACCTCATGATATTCAAAGTGTTTTGAGCTAAGGATGTTCAAGATATATCAAGACTTTCACTGAATGGTTTCAAGATTTGACTAGATTGACTTCATTGAGCTAATTAGTTTAGTGATGCAGAGTTTTTCAAAACAACTCCTAGAAGGAATTGAATTTAGTTCTCTGGGGAGGACTTTAAGGATATGTTTGAAGAAGAAACTAAGATGATGATATTAGGAAGAATCTAAGGAAGAAATGGAATTATTAAGAGTTGGACTTTCTTTGAAATTGTGAAGTTTATATCTGGCTATTGAAGATGGTTACTGAAATTTACTGCTTGCAGAAAGAAGGTTTCACTTATAAGGGAAACTCTTGAGAGGATGATGGAGTTGAGATTGACTGCTGAATCTGAAGGTGAAGCTGTTTTTGATCTGCTCAGATTTATTTCAAAAACATATTATTGATTTGGGGGGCCAAGATAGGACGTGAGAAGGATCTTTGATCTTCAGTGTTGGTTTTCTGACCACACAACAAAGGTCATCGTTCACCATGTCTAACTGACAATCAAGAACTGGTAGATCCAAAAGGCAAATGGCTTTTGGTAAAGATTTCTCAAATCCGTTTACAGCTGATAGTTTGTTAAAAACTATATGGTTCTCAACTCACAATGCTTCACAGTAAAGAGTTGGCTAGTCCAAAGCAAACGGCTCTTGGTAAAGACATCTCAAATCCATTGATAGTTGATAGTTTACTAAAAACTATATGGTTATCAGTGCACCATGTTATAGCAATGAAGCATTGGCTATTCCAGAGCAAACGGCTACTGGTAAAGAAATATCAAATCCATTTATGGCCTGGTTTTTGCCTTTAAAATACATAGGCTAACTTAGTTGGTATTTTTGCTGTGTTGCTGAAAAGACTCGAAGCTAATCAAAGTTGAAGGTTAAAAGGTTGTAAAGTGTTTGGATACATCCTCCTGGTATTCAAGAAGCTCAAGATGAAGAAACATGAAGGTTGACAAGTAAACATCATGTTTAGGGGGGAGTTTTAGGTTTTAGAAGACTTTACAACTTACTGCTGCTGGTTCAACATTGGTGCTGCTAGTAAAGATTTAGTGCTGCTGAGAAAGATTAAAGAAAATAGACTAAGTCTTTAGTATGTTATGTTATAGTAGTACTGCCAGTACATTGGTTGTTATGTAGTAATAGTTAGTGCTGTTAGTAGTAAGTTAGTGCTGCTAGCATATAATAGTTAGTGCTGTTAGGAGATATGCATGAGTTAAATTAGGAATAGATATGCATTATCTCCTCACACGTTTTGTAAGCCCATTAGGGTTATCCTTGGTGTATAAAAGGAACCCTACGACATTAGTTAGAGGAGAACAAGAACAATACAACACAAGTATCAATATTCATAATTAGTAATCTGTAACCTAGCAGATTAATAGAAATCAAAGTTTAGTTTTATTCATTGTTATTCTTAGCAATATAAGTTAGTTTCCGCATAACTTATAATTGTTTGTAGTCATTGTTTCTCTTGTAGTTAGTTTGGATCTATCTAGATTGGCTATCACCCTTAACAGGCTAGAAATATCTATTCAGATTGGGATCTACTCGTACTACTCCTTTCCAAGGCGAAACCTTGAGCATAACCCTATCTCCAACTTGAAATTCCATTAGCTTACGCTTTAAATCGGTGTAAATCTTTTGTCAATCACGAGCGGCTTGAATTCTCTGCTTGATCTGAATGATTTTCTCGGTCGTCTCTTGAACTATGTCTGGACCAGTGAGTTGAACTTCTCCAACCTCGGCCTAACAAACAGGTGAACGACACTTTCGACCGTAAAGTGCTTCAAATGGTGCAACCTTAATGCTAGCGTGATAACTATTGTTATATGAAAACTCGACTAATGGCAAATGGTTAACCCAACCCTTTCCAAAGTCGATCACACAAGCACGCAACATATCCTCGAGAGTTTGAATAGTCCTCTCGCTTTGTCCGCCAGTTTACGGATGATTGCAATACTCTATCTAAAATTCGTAACCAAGCCTTCTAAAGTGACTCAAAAATTTGATGTGAACCTAGGGTCGCAATCACAAATGATTAAGACAGGTATCCCATGCCTCGTAACTACCTCTTTCAGGTACATTATTGCCAAATTTTCCATGGGACCAGTTTCCCTCATTGGTACGAAGATTGTGGATTTAGTAAGTCGGTCAACAATAACCCAAATGGTGTCATAACATTGTGACGAATTAGGAAGCTTCATGATAAAATCCATAGTGATATTATCCCACTTCCATTGAGGTATCTCGGGTTGCACCAACAAACCCGATGGCCTTTGGTGTTCAGCCTTGACCTTAGCACACGTCAAACATTTGCTAACATAGGTGGCGATGTCGGCCTTCATATTGGGCCACCAATATAGCTTCTTCATGTCCTAAGACATCTTGTTAGAACTTGGATGGATATAATATTTTGACTTGTGGGACTCGTGCATGATCCTCAGTCCTAAATTGCCCTGAACAGGAGTCACCAAATCATTGCCATTTAAGCATAGAGTTCCATCCGCGCGGGGTTCTAACTTTTTCCGTTTCTTAAGTTTCTCTGGGGGGGGGGGGGGATCTTAGAATATTTTCAATCATATACCTCCAACATCTTCGTTCTTGATGTTCTCTGGTTTTCGTGCTTTAGTCTGCGCATTCAAAATTTGTTTGGGGAGATTCAAACTAATAGTCATGACTAAGGCTCGAACCCGTAATGGCTTATTCCGTTCTTTACGGCTTAAGGCATCAGCCACTACGTTTGCTTTCCCCGGGTGGTAACGTATTTCATAATCATAATCGCTGAGAAACTATAACCAACGACATTGTCTCATGTTCAGCTCCTTTTGATCAAGAATGTGTTGTAAACTCTTGTGATCTGTGAACACCGTACACTTGGTTCCATACAGATAGTGTCTTTAGATTTTTAAAGCAAACACCACTGCACCAAGTTCTAAATCACGAGTCGTATAGTTCTTCTTATGAATCTTCAATTGGCATGATGCATAAGCAATCACCTTCTCTATTTGCATTAACACAATTCCCAAACCTTTGATCGAAGCATCGCAGTATACGATAAAATCTTCGCTTCCTTTAGGTAAAGCCAGAATTGGTGCACTACACAACTTCTGCTTCAACAGTTGAAACGCTGCTTCTTGTTTGTCGCCCCAAACGAACTTGACCTTCTTCTGAGTAAGCTTGGTCATTGGCTTGGCGATCTTCGAAAATCCTTTGATGAATCTTCGGTAATACCCATCAAGTCCTAAAAATTGCCGAATCTTCGTTGGCGTTTTAGGAGATGCCCAATCTTTAATGTATTCGATCGTGGCGGGATCCACGTGAATGCCTTGACTATCAATTACGTGGCCAAGAAATTGTACCTTGGGAAGCCAAAAGTCGCATTTAGAGAATTTAGCTTACAACCCCTCTTTCTTAAGCAATTCTAGAATTGCCTTAAGATGTTCTTCGTATTCCATCTTGTTCTTAGAGTAGATGAGAATATGTCAGAAATGCACGGATCATAATTTTATCCAAAATGGCTTGCACACGCGGTTCATGAGATCCATAAATACCGCTGGTGCATTCGTCAAACCAAATGGCATAACTTGGAACTCATAATGACCATATCGAGTTCTGAATGCCGTCTTTGGAATATCTTCTTCCCGTACTCGAAGCTGGTGATAACCTGATCGCAAGTCTATCTTAGAATAAACACTAGATCTTTGTAGTTGATTAAATAAATCGTCGATCCTTGGGAGTAGATAACGATTCTTCACCGTTAGCTTGTTCAACTCTCGGTAGTCGATGCACATTCGAAATGATCCATCCTTCTACTTGACAAACAAGACCGGAGCTCCACAAGGTGAGGAACTGTGTCTTATGAAGCCCTTTTTAGAAAGTTCTTGGAGTTGGTCCGACAATTCTTTCATTTTGGACGGGACCAACCAATAAGGTGCTCGTGCTACAGGTGCACCACCAGGTATCAAATTGATTTGGAATTCCACTTGTCAAGTCGGAGGGAGACCCGGCAAGTCTTCAGGAAACACTTCAGGAAAGTTTTGAACGATCGGTACGTCCTTAATTCGTTTCTTCTTCGACTTGTCTTCAGTCTCTTTTATAGTAACATGTGACAAAAAGATAGGACATCCTTTTAGCATGTATTTCTGTGTTTTAGTTCACGAGATGATGTTCAAACGAGTATCGTTTCCCCGGTCGCTTCCGTCTCCACGAACAATCAACATTTCATTTCCCCAGGGAATATGAATGATTTTCTCGGCACAAATGATGACAGCTTGGTACTTTGCCAACCAATCCATACCAATTATGACGTCAAGACTACCAAGTTCTACGGGCATTAAGTCTATGTTGAATGGGTGATTTAAGAAATTTAATGTACAACCCCAAATGATAACGTTTAAACCAATTATCTCCCGTCAGCTAGTTCAACATCATAATAATGATCTAAGGTAGATGGTGTGATATCAATTTGGAAGCTAAATGCAGTAGAAGTAGTTTCAAGCTTCTATCGGACTCCAGTATCAGATAAGACAAAAGCATAGCGGTTGTTTAGAAGGAACGTACCCGTAACGACGTTTGAGTCTGGGTTTGTCCCTGCATGGCCTACCACATACACTTTCGCTAGAGCATTGCTATTTCTACCTTGGTTACTGTGGTTGTTGTTCTTTAGTTTTGCACAATCCCTCTTGAAATATCCCTAGGCTCCACATTCATAGCAAGTAGGTTTCTGACCTGCCCCAGTACCCTTTTGGTTGTTAGCAATGTTGGCATTTGTAGTACTCCTACAGTCACGCGCCAGATGTCCAACCCTGCTGCACTTGTGACATTTTGGAGCACATTGACCGTCATGGTGATAGTTGCATTTTGAGCATAGAGGTTTGGATCCTCCATAAGGTTTCTTCTCACCAGACCCTGCAGCATAAGCTCTGCCAGTGTTCTGTCTCTTGTTCTGTTGTTGTTGTTGTTGTTGGTTATCATCTTGCTTTCTTTGGTTTTCACTTTGCCGTTCAGCTAAAGTATGGATTTTCTTGTTCATTAGCTCAGTTGCAAATTTAATTGCATCTTGCATGGTTTTTGGCTAAGATGCCATTACACTTTCGTGAATCATTGTCAGTAACACCGACATATTTCTCATCATGTTCCATTTCTTCAGGAAAATCCTGCACCACATCAATGACAGTTCCTGAAATCCGTTTGGTTTATTGCCTACCACGTCTGGTACCTTTAACCTTCAATTTCCACATCCCAGCCTCCAGCCTTCTTAATCTCGCCATTGGACAGTAATTGTCAGTCTTCTTCATTTTTCTGGTTTGTACAAGTCATGTGCATAACAACTTCATGACCAACAGTCGTAAGTGGGAGTATTCTACCACGTTGAGCACTCCAAGAAGTAAGAAGAGTCAAGTAGAAAATTGATTTGATTTTCACAAAGCTAGTTGCTTATGCGGAACATGGTTTCATTCTTAAACACTGGAGTCAACTCGAACGACTCCTTTCATACCCTTAAAGTATAGGGGTTTGCATTTCATGAAGTCTAGGTAAGTGCACTCACGAGCAGGAGGAGCTTGTCTCCTTACACTCGTGCCTGAATTATGGCTGTCATCGCCATTCATGCTTCTATCAGTGTCACGTGCTGCTAGTGCATTAGCAAAACCTTGATCGATCAATGCCTTAAGTTGAGCATTGGTGACAAATGTGGTGGTGGTTGTTGTGGCTGGTGTTGACCTTGTGGCTCTTTTTGGTGCCATTTTCTTCAAATCACAAGAAAATATAATACCAGTTAGATTTCATAAAATCATAACCATAACATAACATATGCACAATAAGTAAAGTGATCACATCACACAGTGAAATATACAACTGAATTGAAATTAACAATGGAGTAGCTACATCGACATTCATTCATAATAAATTCTATTACAGACATGACATATCTCATTCCCATTTCTATACGATAAGCTGGAAGAAAAATACATGTCGGTTAGATACAAAATGATCACTTCCTTTAAGGTTACAATTATGAAATTTAAAACAACCTGAAGCCTTACTTGACGGGGAGTTACCCGTAATAATTAGTAGGCTAAACACACATAGCTTACAACATACAACTCGATGGAAGCTTAATACGCCTCCTCGGTATCTCGGGCTGTGCTGGTACGCTAGCGGGTCCCTGATGTCCATGCATGCTTTGTCACATGTGTTGTAGTGTACTCATTAGTCTCAGGGTATCCACAAGCTGTGCCTTTGTCGATGCGCTGTATGCTGCTGCAAGCTACAATCTTTGTTCTGCTGAGCAGCCCTGTAGTCCTCAGTGCTTTACCTCTAGAAAAATATGTTGTCACTAGCATCCATTCTACCGTCCTCCATGCTCACGAGAAGTCTGGCACTCTCTCTCCATGAGTTAAAGCAGTGTAAGCAACAGGAGCATCTATCCTCTGTAGTAAAGTTGAGCCGACCGCCTCAACACCTGCTCTAGCATCTTGTTGCCTCATTAAGTCTCCATAAAATTCATCAGTGTTCCTTGTCTGTCAGTTTGTGACAAATTGCGACATCCGTCGACCCAACTCTGTGTCATCAGTCGCTGGTGCCCCTGGCATGCCCACAAGCATCTCATCCCAAGTGTCTATAATCCTATAACCAACCTCTCTCTTAGGGTCACGTCTGATCTCATCATCCAAAGTGGCAATAAAACCATAATCCGCCCTAAAACCTCTAGTAGGTCTAGCAGTGGGAGCAAATGAACTCTCATCGACCTCATATCTTGGACCTAGAGCAATACAAAACCTCTTCCAAGGCGGTAATGTAACCTCGAAAACACCTGCTCTATAGTTAGTAAAGGGTAAAAGCAAAGGTGGTGATGGAGTGGGTAAAGGTATAGGTAGGAGTGGTGGTGTCCCTGATGGTGGTGTACTCAATGGTAGTGGATAGGAAGTAGATGGTGTCTCAGCTCTCACCCGGATCATAGCGGCTCTATATCCCAAAGGATAAGTAGGACTGACAGGTAGTGGTGGAGGTGATGCAGGTACTGGTGATGATACTGGTAGTGGTGGTGAGGGAATCTGAGGTAGTGGTGATGACCATGGGGATAGTAGTGATGGTGGAGGTGATGGTATGGCAAGAAGTCTGGTAATCTCTGCCTCAGACCAAAATAGTGTAGGTGGCTGCTCTCGGTTAGACATCCTAGCAGTAACACGGTGTACAGGTGGCGGAACAGAGTCGGCCGGAGTTGGGTGCTCTTCCTCCTCCTCCTCTTCATCCTCGTCCTCCTTAACATCATCATCATCATCCTCGTCATCATCGGATGACTCATCATCATCATCATCTCCTCTGTCAGCAGGATAATCACTGGGGTCCTCCTCAGGATCCTTCTTATCCTCCTCTGGATCAGAGTCTGCAATGTATCCTGGTGAGTCAGTAGTAGGTGAGACAACAGCAGGAAGTGGCTGCTCCTTAGCGGGAAACACCTCATCCTTCGGTGGCATAAACTCCGGGTATACAGGCTTAAGAACAAACTCTAGTGAAAGTGGTGCCTACTCTAGCTCCTCCGGGCCAGTCACATAATTCAGTGATGGCGGAGCCTGAAAAGCGGCCACCACGTATGCATATGGATCCTCTGGCATCATGGGTGGTCCATCGACTCCCAGAGATCCTATGTATGACAAACCCTCAAATGGACTGGATACCGCCATGTAGGTGACTGTGGAATCCTCTGAATCTGACATGACCAAATCTAAAAATCAAAAGTAGCTTATATAAGTATTAATATAAGACTCTTATAGTAATATACATAGTATTTTATAACATGTATATCAATCATGAATGCATCTAGTCTAACCAACTAATGCAACAACTAGTGTATGTATGTCCCGTGAAAAACCCCTTTGTATGAATGCAATGTTTGAAAACGGTTATAGTCCAGCAAAAACATTTGACCTGGTTCTCTATAACCTTGGCTCTTGATACCAATCTGTAACACCCCCAAATTGGGTCGCAGCGGAATATGGGTCTGGGGGTGGTACTTCATAGATCAATAACACAAGATATATATAAGAACGACCAAAAAGTCATTTAAAACCGATACATTGGATTTAGCAAAGTATTTGTTACAAAAGCCCGAAGCTTCACTTGTTCATTGTTCAAAATACAAAGATTTTAGTCCATAACAGATATATCCCCAAAATGTAATGCAACCAAATCTTTAATGCATGACTTCCAAAATAACGACCACCAATGTATCCCTTGTCTTGTACCTTACTGATCTCCTGAGAAAACATTGCTTAAAACGTCAACAATAATGTTGGTGAATTCATAGGTTTGTAAAATGTATAATGTAGGACCGCAAGATTTCCCCATGATAATGCAACAGATGCAAACATCATAAAATGTAATTACGTTTCCCTAAGCTCATGACACTGAAGCTCGACATGTATGAATTGCAATATAAATTGCCAACATTGCCCGTGATGATGTTCTAACCCGTAACATCCTATGTCCGACATTGTCCGGCAAACCGGCACAGTGAGCATGACTCACCCGAACGGGGATGTCAATCCCAAATATATCTATTTATAACATTCACGCTCACAACAAGTAATTGACAGTTCATGATAATGGGCTCAGAGACCAGTTTATAAAACGAATTGTAAATTCACATGTAATAAATTCAAACCCATCATGTAAATGAGATTAGTAACAAGCATGTTCTCACCTTAAAAGTTATAAAGTATACGTAAAATAAGTAAAACGTAGGGCTATAAACTCACCTTGAGAGATTGGATAACAAGTATATCAGAAAATGCGTCACGTAAGTGTCCGAATGCAACCTAATTAAGTATAGGTCGTATGAGTACTAAGTACTTTGAATAACTAAGACCATATATAATTCTATATAGCTACATCACCATCTAATTGTGTTTGTGAAACCATATTTATAAAGTAAAAACGTTTATAAATATCTCTTTAGTAAAAACGGCGTAACTTTCTCGTTTTAAGTCCGTTTCGTACGTTTCTTATGTCCACGCTTTTGTATTAAGACAAGGTATCAAAATATTACATTTTCATATTTTCAACCTACTGATGAACAATACTTTTTACTGTTCATACACTTTTATAAATTTATTTGTATAAATTTAGTTATCGTAAAACTCGTAAAAGTCGTATCTTATTCGTTTTAGCTCCGATTTTAGTGATTCTTTCGAGCACGTCTTCGTAATTAAAAGTTTAATCTAACTAATACATTTTTTTCAAAATGTATCTGAGATGAATAGTGATTTTTTTACTGTTCATAGTTTATAAAATTATTTTTTATAAACTTTAATTATCGTAAACTTGCGAAATTCATAACTCCTTCGTTATTGATCCAAAAATTATGATTCTTAATGTTTTGGAATCCTAAAAATATGTACTAACTGTGAAAAATAACTAATCTTTTATATCAGAAGTGGTTTGAAATAAGTTTTTATAAAATTCCTTTTATAAAAGCGTTTATTATCGTATAACTTGCAAATGCCGTATCTCCTTCGTTATAAATCAATTTTTCGAGTTCTCTGCATGACTACGATCC
Organism: Tanacetum coccineum; assembly: GCA_026074375.1. NCBI lineage: Eukaryota > Viridiplantae > Streptophyta > Magnoliopsida > Asterales > Asteraceae > Tanacetum > Tanacetum coccineum. The sequence continues at coordinate 42,063 of BQNB010027487.1, forward strand.
TTGTAACATATAGTATTTTATAAAAATATAAAATAAATACTTTATTTTTCGAATTCAATCAGACCCTTTTTGATCTTTTTGTCAAAATGTGTTTAAACTAGTTTTTGTAACTTTTTAGCTTAGATAATTTACTACAAGTCCTTTACAACAACTTATACCACATGTCTTACATACTTAAGGTCCTTTGTCCATGATTTGTCCAAATATTATCCATGATAACAAGATTCAACAAGTCTACATACTCATTTGTTCATAATCTTTAATAAGTACACTTTTTAGGTAACTAGTTTATATATACTTTTTATAGGTAAACCAACACTTGTATGATACTTATACTTCCATTACAACATGTATTTAACATCCATATAACATATGACAAAGTTCATCAACCCATGAACAAGTGTAAAAATCAATTTTACTTGTTAATATGTTTCCTAGATGGTGATTCACTATATAAACACTATATACACATAAAATCATGAATGTAAAGAGATTAAGGTTTTTAGATAACCTTAATATGAAGTATGATGATGAACAACAAGATCTAAACCCTAGTTTAGATATTAAACCCAAGCTTCCAATACAAAGAAAACCCTAATTTCAATGAAAACCCTAATCTTGATCCTTGCTTGCTTAACCCTTTTAAACTCTAAACTAAACCTTCAAACCTTCTTGTAATACCTTAAATATGTTGTAAGATCACTTGTATACTTGATAAATAAATTTTGTATGGATTTGTTAGGGGTGTTTGTTCAAGCCGTGAGCTAGGGTGAGACAAAGAGAGTGTTTGTGTGATATTTTGCTAGTGAAATGGTAAGTGAATGAAGTGTGAAGTTTACTTCCAATAGTGTGCCTTTTATACTAGAAATATCTAGCTAACTTAACCATGGTTTAGGGCTTGAATGACTAGGGATGGGGAGGGATGAGGTTTTGTGTAAGAAAGTATGGGTTGGTGTAAGAAAGTTAGTATTTGTAAGAAAGGTTGCTTGGAAATTGATTTAGCACATGTTTGATTTGAAAATGGAAGTCTAGATATTATTTTCCTATGTATTTTCTATGCTAGAACCGGATATGTATGTATATGTATGAAAAATTATATAATTTTTGAGTATTGGGTATAATTGTTGGTATTTGGTTGAGTATAGATAGGTATTGGTGCTTCCGGGTATGCCTAAATGTATTTAATTGCGAAACGTAAACGTTTTACGTGACCAATAAAAATAAAATATAAAAAGTTGATTATTACTTTCGTAAAAATAATATAATGCTTGCTTGACTTAAACTTTAATTTGTTTGGTGCCCGTTTACGTTGAATGATGATTTTTAGTTTACGCGATTTAGCTAAACGTTGGAAATTTAAAGTGAACGCGTAAAAGTTTAAAATAAATAATTGGATGTTCATTTATGTAAAAAGGTGTGAAAATGTGAGTTGTTACAATTATTACTAGCCTCAAGGGCGGCTAGCTTCAAGAATTATTAAAGATAAAATTATTAACATAGTTTTTTATAGGTATCGTTAAGAATTGTTAAAAGAGAAAAAAGTACCAAATATTATACATATAATTGAAGGTAATGAAGATAAATTGTCACACCCCGACAATGACAGAAACTCGGAAATGCAACATAATGATCAATCATAACACAAGATACAATATAGAGAAAACTACAATGCATAAACTTCAAGTGTTACGAAGACCATCAACCTCGAACAACCTCGAGTGATGTCCTAAATCACAATCAAATCCGAAAACTCTTACAATATCCAATAGCCCACACAGGGGTCCAAATCCAACTTAAACCAAAATCTCTCAGAATATTAAAACCAAATAAAATAAACAAGCAAGACTTCACATGAAAATTCACTCGGGATACTTCTAAGTTTGCTATCATAAATTGCCAACTTATTCCTCTTTCACTTCACCTGAAATTGATACTCGAAAACGTCAACAATAATGTTGGTGAGCTCGTAGGTTTGACCTTAAACCCAACAGCCGTGCCAATATTGCAAACAGTGGACAATAGTGAAATATAACAATGAATATATATGCAAACAACCCCTGACATAGCATCCCCGCTAGTCAATCACCATATGTTACTTATGCACCTAAAGGGCCTACCAGCTGGAGCACTAAATTAGGGCAGGACCACACACAAACTAGGGTAGGCGTACCAATCTGCTCCAATAATCACACAAATACTGGGATAGGCGTACCCTTTCGATCCAAACAATCATGCAACACATAATATTCACATAGCAGTCATATGCACATATCTTGTCCCAAAAACAAAACCACATTTCGCACAGTTCAATTCAAAACATTTCAAAACACATTTGAGTATCATTTTCCCCCAACAGAAAAATAGTAGAAAAATGGGGCTACGAGAACTCACCTCAAGCAAGTCTTTAGCAACCAAATCTCAATCACATAAGCAAAAGCAACGACGTCCGCACACGACCTAGTCCAGATAATGTCCCATTTTAATCATTCATTTTCAAAACAGTCTTCACGTTTGATGCATAGAGTCTAGACACGTTGTACAATTACCCATAACAATTTAGTGGTGTGATGGTTGACGACATATCCCGACAATCATATCAATCCCATTACTCAATAATACTTACTTGTACTATTAAAGAAAATAGATAAGTAATATAAATAAATATTTATAATTAATAATTATAAATATATCTCGATAAGTTTATTCGGTAACCTTAGACACCTAAAAAATAATCATAATAGGGTTGAAAATGGAACGTTTACTCATAATAAACATATTAGAGAAGTTTCAAGAAAAGTTATATTTTTTGTCTTTTAGTGAATTTATTAAATAAATAATAAAGAAATTAAATAATATTCTATTATTTAAAATCAAAAACCATGTTTTTAGGTAAAATTTTTAAGTATAAATTTTTTTCGAAATTTCGACATGACCCGTACACTCATACAACGTTTTTCAAGGTTTTTAACCTTTATTTCAAACATTTTTTAACTTTCAACACTTTTCGACAAAAATCCGAAAATCTAAATCTTTAACGTTTACTAAAATGTTTTTTCCAAAATAGCGTTCAGTATCACTTTGCAAATACATTTCACTTTCAAAAAGTCCGTCAAAACTCTTATAAATACTAAATATCGCTTATTGGGCTTTACGGCCCAATAAAGGTCCATTAAGACATTTATACGTCCAAAATACGATCCAAGTCCAAAACCAAGGCCTGTTTACATACACAAGCTCATACTAATAAGTAGAAAGTAATCCGAACCACAATAAACCCTCCCATTAAGCCACGACTTAAATAGGCTTATTGGGCAATGAGTCCATAAGCTCCACAATACATATATTAAGCTTAACCATAAGCTAATAAGCTATGTATCGCATTTGGTTACCACCATAAGCTATAAAAATAGTCCACAAACATACGCCATATCAAAAAAATAGTCAAAATCACTTCCCTAGTGATTTTGAAAAATGACGTGGCATTTAAGCCCAAAATAAGCCATGAAATAGCTTAAAAATAAGGCCGGAATAAGCTTTACAAGCTATTATCAAAAATAAGCTATCTAGCAACATATGTTATTCAACCATCACGACCATAATATCGAAACTACAAAAAACCCCTTTTTCCTTCTTTAAATCCGACGAACCAAACACCCCTTTTTATATCCGTTTCGTTTCCAAAAATCAATTTTTACAACGATCAACTTGTACAACTAACATCTATGCATCAATATAAACCCAAAAGGACAAACGAAATTTAAATTTGAAAACTTACAAGAAAATCTTCAAAAATGTAGATTTCGACACGAACTGGACAACCCAAACGTTGTTTAAATGAATATCCAAATACTCGTATCAACCCGAAATATCACGTTCTTGATCAAAGTTGGAAAATATATGGTGGTGTGTGGTGGAGGGTGGCAGACGAACACACACACACATACCTATGTGTGTGTTTTATTTTTTTGAAATGAAAAATGAAAATGAATAGAAATGCTACTGGTAAAAGAGAATATATGTGTACAAGTGTTAGACAAAGGAGATAAAATTAAGGCTCCTTGTCCCCTCTTGGACTCATAACCGGCCATGGGATCCTATGGGGTCCCGGGTCTCTCTTTTTGTGTCGGAATCACTTAAAAGCTCGTAAAACTCAACCATAAAATACTCCCCAAAGTTAATTAGCATTTTTATTCACCTTAAAAATACTTTTCCATTAACCTAGAGTATTTACACGACATATTTATACTTTAAACCCTTCAAAACTCATTTGGACATTAACGAACGTGTCAGGACTCGTTTTTTGGCATTTCTCAAAATTTACGGGTCAAACCACCCGAAATACAAATAACATTATAATAACCTTCAAAAAGGAATTATTAATAACAATAAACCATAAATCACTACAATTATCATAAAATCACCACCGTTAACATGGTACATAATCTGAATAAACTAACAAACGTCAAATAGTCAAAGGACTATAAATGAAATATTCAGAACACAAAAAGGGCAAAGGTTACATTTTACCCCCTCTAAAAGAATTTTGACTCTGGAATTCAGCTACTAACATCACTAAACAAATGCGGGTACTTCGATTTCATCTGATCCTTACATTCCCATGTGAATTCAGGACCACGTTTCGAATTCCACCGAACCTTGAAGATGGCAATCCTATTACGCTTCAGCTTCTTAATCTCTCTTTCCAAAATTTCCACAAGCTCTTCCACAAAATTCAACTTATCGTCAACTCGAATCTCATCCAAGGGTACTTGTAGTGTTGGATCAGCCAAACACTTCTTAAGGTTCGACACGTGAAACGTGTCATGAACACCATTCAAATTCCTCAGGTAAGTCTAACCGATAGGCCACAGAAACTACCTTCTCAATGATCTCAAAAGGTCTAACAAATCTAGGTGCTAGTTTCCCTTTGTTCCCAAAGCGTACCACACACACACCTTTCCAAGGCGATCACTTGTGAGCAAGACATAGCACTACCCTATAAACTCTAGAGGCTTCCTCCTCTTATCAGCATAACTTTTCTGACGATCACAGCGTAATCTTAAGATCTAATCATAAAATTGTTGAATCCTTTTTCACTAGTCCACATGTTGCACTAAACTTAGGTCTATTAACTGACCTTCTTCCAACCTTAGTCCCACATGAATTGGCTGAACTACACTTTTCAATTCAACCATACAACACCTCAACGAACAGCATCTCACACTAAATGATAACTATTGTTATACAAAAAAACCCGACCAACGGAAGATGAACATCCCAACTTCCTCTAAAGTCCAGGTCGCAACTCCACAGCTCTAAAGCATGTTTTCTAAAGTTGAATAGTAATGCTCACACTCTGACCCATAGGTCGGGGTGGTAAGCCGTACTCATGTCTAAACGAGTTCCTAATGCCTCTTACATTGACTGCCAAAACCTTGATGTGAAACGACTATCACGATCTGATATGATCGAGATCGGCACACCATGTCTAGCAACTATCTCATTCAAATACAATCTAGCCAATCTATCCATCTTATAATCCTCACGCATAGGTAGAAAATAAGCAGACTTAGTCAACCGGTCCACAATGACCCAGATTGTGTCATGCCCACTACTAGTCCTAGGCAACTTAGTCACAAAATCCTATAGCTTTCCTTCCAAATTCCTAAGGGATCGTCAGTTGCCTGAATGCAAGCCAGAGTCCCCTTTGATGCTCAACCTTAACCTTTAAACAAGTCAAACACTTACTAACATACTTAGCTATGTCCTTTTTCATTCTAGGCCACCAATACCTATTTCTCAAATTGTAATACATCTTATCAGCTCCTGGGTGTATAGAGTACTTCCACTTATAGGCTTCATCCATTATTAGGGTTCTTATGTCACCCTTCTAAGGTACCCATATTCGATCCAGGTAGTACAAGGTCCCATCACTTATCTGTTCTATTATCTTATCTAAACCTTTCTGCAATCCTATAGACACAACCCTAAGCCTCCTTCTGAGCTTCAGTATCCTATCCCTTGATACATGACTGAAAGGAAAATATTTATTGAGCCTTTAACTCTCTTAAGGCTTTTACCTCTTTATCCTTCCTACTTAGGGCATCAACCACCACATTCTCTTTACCAGGATGGTAGCGAATCTCACAATCATAACCACTAAACAACTCTATCTACAAAACGTTGTCGCATATTTAACTCTTTCTAACTAAAGATATGTTGAAGATCTTAAGCTTACGTGTAGATGCACCTTAGTTTCCCCATACATATAATGTCACCCGGATCTTAAGTGCAAACTCGACTGCAACACCCAACTTCCAAATCATGGGTCTTATAATTTCATCTCATTAATATTCAACTCCTTAAACGCGTATGCTATCACCTTACCTCTTAGCATTAATACAACGTCCTAGGTCCTATCTTAGATGCATCATAATATACCACAACGTCCTTTCTGGTCCATCGAGGAGAGCTAGTAACAGTCCGTCATTACAACAAACTTATCCTTCAAGACGTTGAAATGCCAATATCTTGTTCCTCACCGCTAATCAAAAGTCTTACACTTTGAGTCAAGATAGTAAGAAGACTTAGCTATCTAAGAAAAGTTTCTCAAAGAACCTACGGTAATATCCTGCCAATCCTAAGAATGAACGAACCTTAGTTAGAGTTCTAGGGGATTTCTAATTCTTAACAGCTTCAATCTTACTAGGGTCTACATGAATCCCATTACCATTTATCACATGCCCAAGAAACTGCACTTCTCTTAGCTAGAATTCACACTTAGAAAACTTAGCATATAGTTTCTCCTTTTTGAGCAGTTCCAAGACTAACCTTAAGTGTTCTACATGCTCCTCTCGAGTCTTAGAGTAGATTTAGATATCGTCTATAAACACTATCACAAACTTCTCAAGATAAGGCCTACAAACTCTATTCATCAAATCCATGAATACTGCTAGTGCGTTAGTCAAACCAAAGGGCATTATTGTGAACTCGAAATGTCCATAACGAGTTCTAAACATAGGTGTTGGGAATTATAGATTTGATGAGACAAGTAAATAAAAGAATGAAACAAAAGGACTCAAACGCAAAGCTAGAATTCTTCAAGAGATGGAAGATTTTGAAGATTTCCTAGAAGATCTCCTCATTCAAGTATAAGATAAAGATCAGCTAAAAGATAAAGATCAACATTAATGCTGATTGAAGATTAGTCAAATAGTATTTAATGCTGATTTATAGTTTCCTAATCTTATTTGTTCTTATCCTTTGTAAACCTAGATATCTCTATTATATAAAGAGATATCAGGCATGTAGTTTAAATGTGCGCACAAGATGTAGACGTCTAGAAAAGGTGTGTGTATGTCTAGGCATGTGAATGCCTAGATGGTTTGGTTGGTTTAACCTCAAGGATCTTTGATCCCTGTTAGTTTGTAGATAACCGTTCTACAGTTGATCGTGTAGAATTGGGGCTAATAGTGAAAGATAATGAATGAAAAACCTTGTTATGATATCAATGTTCTTATGCTATTTCCGCTATGCATATACTTTTATGTTCATTGTTATCATTATCCTAGATAATGTCTAAACAACCTGAGCTTACAAAGATCTAAGGAGTTATTCAAACTCCACAAATTTCGTATTTTAGACATCATTTCTACTCTTACGACTTAGACAAGCATAAGTTGACACTTCCAAGTTCTTTTGAGAAAATTTTCCTTCAAGCTAGTATACGAAGTATATTTAATAACAAAACTAGTATAAATCAAACAACAAAACACTGTTTATTACACAAAGGGTAGAAACCAACCCAAAACCCCGTTATGTTTATGGCCTCAACATAACAAAAACTTGTGTTTTATGGCACAAACACTTAACCATCTAGTCTAAAACAAATGATACAAAAGAGGATGATACAAATGAGTATAGGATGGATGATCCCAAATACAAGTGTGTCTAATGGTTATATGAATGCCTAATCTAGATTAACTTCCAATGATGGAGAAGCCTTCAAATTGGATGTGATGCTGAGATTCCAAATCTTGTAGATCTTCATATGGGGTATGTTTTGTGTATGATGGAAATGGTAAGTATTTAGGCTTGGTTTGGTTGGATCCATCATAAGAGTATGCTACATACAACAAGCATAGATTGTTAGAGCATTATGATCACATGAGAATGAGGGTATTTAATGACTATTGCTACTGATCTAAATGAGTGAGAAATGCAGAGAAAAATATGTGAAAAGTGTATTCAAATGGTGAGAAATAGCATGGTATTTATAGGCTGATAAATATGTAGCACTGGTTCCGCCGGTGCTATTGAAGAAGGGCACCGGCAGCCAAAAGCAAGGGCACCGGCCTACAGTAATACAATCTAAATTTTGATTTGCAAAATCTTGAAAGATCTTATATAATCTTGGAGAGATTTTTTCAGATTTAGATGATGTAATGCATGATGTAAAAAAATCATTTTCTATTCTATTTTCCTAAAGTAAAAAAATAACTTGTATATTTAATGGTAAGTTCATCTTTGTTATAGTAAAATAGTCTAGTTGAGTTCTTGTCAAAATAAAGTTTTACTGTTTAAATAAAATACTTGTAGATGCAAATGTGAAATGAGGTTTATTCATTAATGCAACAATAACAAACATGTACGACTCCTGTATTTGTAACATTCGAGGATTCGAGGAGTCAAGAGTTGTGATGTATGTCTGAGACAACATATCATGACGGAGTAACTTGAACATTTACGTTATTGTATTACAAGTTAAATGTTTGTCATTATCAAAACAAAAGAGATATGTATTAGATTATAATATAATAATATTTGCACTAACATATATCTACCTTTTCGATGATGACAAACAAGTGTTGTAATCGTATATATATCGTTAAGATGTAAAATTACTTGTATCCGCTTACTCCTTTACATTACCTTCTTGTTTACACTCCTCTATCCCCCTTTTGTCGGAAGCAAATAGGGGTTGTGTCCTTGGAGTTTATAACTTCATTCATCCAAAAAGACGAGCTTGCATCCTACTAGTAAGTTTATTTGCCTATTCATCCTTTATGTTTGGTTGATATTCATCTATGTTTTATTTCCTTGGTTTTCTAGGGGATCCTTGAAAGTTTTTAGCCTACAACATGGTTTGTTCTGTGCAAAAATTTATTGAAACTATATGATGAAGAAAATGACATTTCGCAAAGGATTTGTAGAAGAAGTAAGATTGATGATGAATGCGATTGCTTGCTCCCCAATGAAGAGTGCTCCCTAGATTAAGGCGTCAAAGTCAAGATATGATCGAAAATAATATGGTACTCTGAATGGAAGTATGAAGAAGAATCAAGATCAATACACTTTGGCGTGCTTGAAAACTTTCGCGGATCTTGGCAGTTCCTTTTTTAAAGTGAATCGCTACACCAAGATTTAGAAAGAGATGATAGAGAGAGAGAGAGAGAGATCAGTTGATTAGGTGAGAAGATTATCATGAGAAAAGATTGTGTTCAAAACATGAGAAATGGCTTTAATTGCTCGAGATAGCTCACCATTGCTGAGGGATGGCAAGTATGATCCTACAAAACAATAAAATTAGTGCAATTACAGGTTTTTTTGTCCTTAACAAAATTTATCATATACAACAAATTGTATAGATGAAGTGAATATGATGAATGCTTCCCCCTTGCTCGAGGGCGTCAAGATGATCCTTGCATAAAGATAAAAGAATTGATGTAAACTTCATCCTTGGATGAGTAAGCATTGACCACAAGGTTGTATATGCTTGAACTAAAAAGAGATGATGATGAGATGGAACATTTCATCCGTAGACTAAGAATGCCAAACATACTAAAGGTAGTAAGGGTGTGTTTGAGAATGAGATGCATTTTCATTAACTAAATCACTTGGCTTTGATAAAAGAGAGTTTATGAGTTTCCAAGATACGTGGAGAATGATAAGTTCGATGGGGTCCAAGATTATGGCAAGTTGTGAGGATTGTTTGGATGGAGAAGGTGAGGTGAAGGTTGAATCAATGTGGAGGTTGTCTGTTTTAGGAATGGTCATAATTCACTATTGCGGATGAATTGGTGAAATGATCGTTGATGAAAGGAGGGAAAGTAAGATTGGAGAAGTTGAATTGGTGATGATGTTTGCGAATTGTTGAAATAACATGGCCTAGCGCTTATTCTAGTGGTTCTTTTGAGGTTGACTTTGTTTTCTTTAGGCATAGTGTAAAAAGGATGATGAGGAGAAGATGAGAATGAGTTCCTTTTATAGAAGAATTTTGAGAAGGTTTTAATGCATTGTTTTTACTTGTTTAGGAAGAATCTAATGATTAGATTATGTTAGAGGTCAACTTCTATTATTAGGACTGGTTGATGTGACATGGAGTGATGTGACTAGGGACAAGGTGAGGTCAAAGGTGGTGGAGTTGACTTTGGAGTGATCAATAGTTTGCTTGGAGAGATTCTCGGAGAGGTGATGGGAGAGATGGAATGAGACATATTTAGTGATGATGGAGGGAATGAGACATATTTAGTGATGATGGAGGGACGATTAGGTAGCCAGTTGGTAGAGATAGTGGTTGATTGTGAAAAGATTTATCATGATTTTTCTCGTAAGAGAGGCTTAATGGATGACTCAATATTGATAGACGCACGAAGGTTTATCTCAAAACCTTACCTTGCTGGTTGATGAATAAATTGAGGAGATAGACATGATAAATTTATAAAGTGTCGAAGTATGGGGTGGAAGATGGTGATGACAATGCAAGCAACTAACAATGTATGCTGCATGTATGAACATGTAATGAGAGATATAGATTGGTGTATGATAAGAGCAAAAATTAACTTGATGAAGAAAAATGATCTTTACCAACCTACAAAAAAGGAGTTAGTCCTACATAAAATAAGAGCAAGAATATCATTTAACAACATGATAGATCAAACATACCAACACATATGAATTGATACTTGGTCATAGTATTATCACCGAAGGACTAAAACAAGCAAACTCATATATGAATATAAAAGCAGAAAAATTGTTCGCAAATTGAAACACAATTTAGAAAAATTTTTAAATAAGATGAGGAGGAGGGAAAAAGTTGAAAATAGCTTAATACGCTGGTTATGGAAGAGATTCATAAGTTAGAACATATGATTTACACTATACAGACATTAGACATCGAGGATGCATGATTAGAAAAAAGATAAGCATAAGCATAATTTAGACAACAAACAGCCATTCAAAGAATTCAAACATAAATGATAAAGAAAAAGAAACATTCATACCAAGGCTATGTTCCAAATAGTTCAAACAAACACAAGCATAAGAAAGATGATCATATAGATTAAAAAAAAAACAATTGCTCTAAACAATGATGCGAAAGATTTGCGACTGAAGGAAACAAATAAGAACGAGATTCATATTGCATTTGTGTTTCGTTCATTGTCAAAAATAATGTATAACCTTGTTGTTATTGTTCAATCGTTGTTGCGATTTTGGTTCTTAATTAAACAATAAGGCTTTCAAAGAGATCCTACTTCTTACAAAGTATATAAAAAAATTGCTTTGACATATTATGAGTGCACATGTTTTCAGCAAAATAAATCATGTAACATTGACATATAAGGAGAAACATGAGAATATCATGTAAACTATGATTGAGCATGCATAAACTAGACTGCCATATGAATAGAATAAAGGAATGCCAATAAGAACTATCAAGCCTAGACATATTCATATAAAAAATCACCATGTATTAAAATGAAAAATAATGAGATCATATAAGACATCATATAAGAGACACAATTCCTTCTAATGCAAGCATCACGTAAATCATGTTTATTCCTTGACATTTAGTAACACAAATAGAAAAAATGAAATAAAACCTCTCTACGGTTTATGCATTTTTCAATTAATCAAATTGTTACTTAATTACAAGAACATATAATCAACACATGAGTATGCAAAGCAAGTTGTTACGATAAATTAACAAAGGAAGGGTCATATTTACAACTAGTATAGAAAGTATATCATTAGTGATGTTTGGGAGATGGAAAGCAAGATGGTGAACAAGTGCTTATAGAGGACTGACAAGATGAAATGACACTGTCAAAAGTGTATAGATAATTTTAATGAAGTATATTTGAAACGTCCCTCCTTTTTTTTGGCAAGACTAAGAATGTTAAAAACCTTAGGCGGAAACGCCATGATCAAAAATTGACCTTTTGTTAAAAAGTTGAGAAAAATATTTTATAAATCCATTGAGACCATATTTTCATAAAACAATTTTGAATGGGTCATCATACTATCGTTCAAACTATCGTAACTTAGAGGTCATGTAGTGAACGTATAAGGAGCCAAGACACATTAAATCTTAAATCCACAACACACCCCGGAGAGGCCTCATATGATTATGAAATTCCCTAGTAGTATAATACTTGGTATTTATAAGTTATATGTGAAAGAGTAATTAACAAGAGCTTTCGTAATTTATTCTTAAAATACATGCTTAAATATCAAAGACACACTTAGTCAAATTGAAGCGCGGAATCGCTCTTTATGGGCTCTACCAAATACTAGTGTTGACCCGTATTCACCAAAACAATAATTTATTACTTTGATCCGTTTTGAAAAACACTTTTAAAACTAAAACTACGCATCATTACACTTCATCTTTGCTTGAGTATTTCGGATAAAATAATCAAGTTGCCAATCCCACTATCATAAGCATAAAAAA
>BQNB010027488.1:2507-57588 GCA_026074375.1 Tanacetum coccineum
AACCATCATCACTTTTGCCATCAAACTTGCCTAAATTGTCTAATGTATTAAGAATGGTAACATGACATCCAAATGGTCTCATAAAACTTAGAGCTGGTTTAAAACCTCTAAAAAGTTCATAATGTGTCTTGTTATGAGGCTTGACTACTAAGACCCATATTTTGTACATAGCAAGCAGTAAAAACTACTTCAGCCCAAAATGTGGTAGGTAACTTAGAGTATTGTTCTAGCAGCCTTAATTAGTGTCCTATTCCTTCTCTCAGCTACATCATTTTGCTGAGGAGTCATGGCTACACTATATTCTCTCTTAATACCCATTTCTCTGCAAAAATCATCCATAACTTTGTTCTTAAACTCTATTTCATTATCACTTCTGATTATATTCACTTTCTTATCCACTAAGTTTTCTATTTCTTTGATAAAGTTCTTAAGGATCTCACTGGTTTCATCCTTAGTTATTAGAAAGAAAACCCATGTAAACCTACTATAATCATCAGTGACTACTAAGCAATACTTCTTATGCATTAAGCTACTCATAAAGGTTGGACCAAACTAATCTATATGTAGCATAAACAAAGGCTTAGTAATGGGATTCAGAACTTTGGACTTACAAGAAGCTCTGTGTTGCTTCCCCTTAAGACAATCAACACAGGTTTGGTCATTTTCAAAACATTTTGTAGGCAATCCTCTGTGCCAGAGCATTGATTCATCTAATGTAGCCTTTGCAACAAGACAAGTCAAACTCTCTTTAGGAACAATGTTCTTCATATCAAAACTTTACATATTGTCCTTTCTAGGAATTTTAAGAAGTATCTGATTTTCATCAGGCAACTTAAAATTTAGAGATAATACAAGACATTCAGTGTCAGAAAAAAGGATATAGTTCTTTTTGTCACACATCGGTGAGACACTAAAAAGATTGAATTTTAACTCATTGACAAAGTATACATCTTCAAAATCAAGACTATTAGTTTTAAGTGTTCCTTTACCAGTAATTATTCCACCATATGCACCTCCTCCAAATGCAACATAACCTCCATCAAATTCCTTAAAATTTGAGAGATAAGCTATTTTCCCAGTCATGTGCCTTGAGCATTGGTATGCGTTTAATTACACATACCTTTCACCATTAAAATCAGACTTAAATGGCCTAAAACGTACCAAAAATACATTGTATTTGTATGTTTTCACTTATTTTGTACAGGAGACGGATATCCAACAAAAGGACGAAAAATCAAGCCAAAAATGACAAAACCGAGCACGGAATGGAAAAGTATGGAAAAGACAAAGTCAAATCGAAGCCAAAGACCAAAAAGCCAACAAAAGTCAAAGTCAAGACCGAAGCCATAATCAAAGAAGATCTTAATGGGCCCACCCTTACCCATCTAATAGGCCGGGGTAGCCCATTAAGGGTACATTTGAAGACCAAATGGGCCTTACATCATAAACGGGCCCAAATCCTAAACAAAAAGCCCAACTCATTTTAGTTGTAAGAGTTTAGAAAAGGAACATAGAAAAGTATATTAATCATATGAGTTAATTGGAGAATTTACAATCAAAATATAATTAGTAATCGCAAGTTTGATATTTTGGTTCTTTTGTGTTTCATCTTTATAGATATTTGAAATTCGCGCTCAATATTTATATTCACAGGTGATTGTCTACCATAGTATTCATTGGATTCATTCAAAGGTGACTAATAAGTCGGTGTAAGGCTCATTGAGATACCTGGTTATAAAAGACCTACAAGTGGTATCAAAGGGCCACCAAAGGGACTTTACACAAGATTGAACATAGATCAAAACCTTTATTCCACCAAATCAAATAGTCATGTCTGCAAACGATAATTTTTCTCTTAATGATGATTCAGGAACTTTCTCTTCATGATGAAGGCATCTTTGGATGGATCTGTACCACAGCATCCCTAACAAAGATATGCCTCCTGCTAAACCACCAAAATTATCACCACAAAAACACATTCAAACCTTAAACTGCCCGTAATCTTTTCAAAAGGATGATTATGATACTGTAGGGCCAATGGAGATGAACATTATCTTGAGTATATAGAGAATGAGGTATGGAAAGTGATTCAGAATGGATCACTAAGAAGCGAGTCACCAAGGTAAGGATGGTGAATACAGGTTCTTCCTCCAACACACACAGGAAAACGAATTTGCTGATGAGAAAGAAAGGAAAGCAAGGACACTCTGTTTAATGTGAGGCTGTTCCATAAGATCATCTCAACTCAGGCGTTTTCATCATGGCATGGAATGATGCCAAAGAGATATGGGAGCCTTCAAGACAATATTGTTGGTAATTGCAAACTCGAGTAGAAAAATGCAAAAAGCGGTTTTGAAACCACAGTTGAGGCATTTACTATCTCATCTAAGGAAAGCTTAGAGAAAGGGTTTGATAGGTTCCAAAAACTCCTATCACAGTTGGATGCCCTTGGTGCTGGAGTGTCAGATGAATATGCAAATCACAAGTTTTTGAGTCCCTAACCTCCTCGTGTGACAGTCTAAGCCATGACGAATGATAACAAAAGAAGAATATTGTACACAAGCAATAGATGATTTATACAATAATCTGAGGTTTGAATAAGACATCCAAAAGACACTCATCTTCTTCCGCCTGGCACTGATAATGTGGCTTATTCTATCACAAGCCGAAAGCCACTGCAGCAAGCATAAGCCCAGCCACAGCTCAGGAAGTTATAGTTCTGTATCACCACTACCTCTTCCAAAGCAAAACCAACTGCTACTCTAGGTCCTTAGCTGATGAAGTTATCCATTCTTTTCTAGCCACAAATGTTGAAGATTGTGTGATTTAATACATGAAGACCTAGATCAAATTTGATGATCTGGATTGGAAGAGAAGGATATAAAATTGGCAGATTTATTTTTTTTATTGCTATGACTGCCATAAAGATTAAGAAGTTCTACAAGAAGACAGGCAGAAGGCCAAGAGTGGATGGAAAAATGCATGTGGCATTTGATAAGAGAAAAGTTGAATGTTTCAATTGCCACAAAGTACTGGGACATATATGCTAAGGAGAGTGCAAGTTTAAAGGGTTCAATAGGAAGAGGAAGCAGGGCGAGGAAGCAGGTAGAGGTCCAGGAATTCAGCCTGTGAAGAACTGAAAAGGAAGCTTTGATGACCATTGATGAAGGTCAGATCAATTGGGTAGAGCAGACTACAGATGAGGAACTCAATCATGCTCTAATGGCTTTCACTGTGAATAATGAATGTATCCCAAGAGTTCTAAATTATGTTTAGATTCATATATGCACGTTCAAGGCAAAGTATGATGAACTGCAATCTGAATTTGGTAACCAAGAAGCTGCCTTAGTTGCCCATAAGATAGCTGTTAAGAAGTTAGAATCTCAGCTAAGAGCCTCCCACAAACAACAATCTTCCTTAAATGAAAAATTAAATTTTCAAGCTAATCAAATTTTTGAAAAAGATGAAAAGCTAAAAAGTATAAAGAATAGGAATGAAAGATAGTCAAAGACAAGGAATGCTTTACAACAAATTTAATTCTTGGGTCTGCATCTTCCAAAAATTCTTTTGGAAGCTAATTGATTGTTGGATGAGCTCAACGGTTAAGATAGGTATATGGAAGATGGCAATAAAATCAAATGCTGCTGGAGGTCCCAAGGATATGAGGAAAGATAAATAGAGGATTTTGTTTGAGGGAAACCAATGCAGGAATAAATGATATCCCACTATACAGCAGATTTCAAACAGTTAGTAATATAAAGGTTCCCTCATCCTCTTAGTAAGGGTGATTATACCCCTAGGGAAACAAGAGGACATAGATGATTCTCTGTATGATTATGTAGAAATGATGGCTTCAACCTCAATCCTCCTAGTCTAGCCTATTGAGTCTGATGGCAATTCACTGTTTTCCTCACTTGTCAATGCCAATGACATGATGGGGAACAAGGAATGTATCTGACCATCTCAGTCAATGATGACCCTATCCCCCATATACAACTAATTGCGTACAGGTTACCACTTCCGACCCAAAAGCTCAACACAAGTGGCTAAACCTCAACAAACAGTTGATTCCAGTTGTGCCGCACATTAAAAACTCATAGGCAACCAAATAGGACACCAGTGACTCCCTCAGCCTATTCCTTTTTACAATAGACAGAATTGGAAATCAAAGAATGGAAAGGGATTAGGTGCATATATTCGTTTTGAAAGAAACCATGTTTTGTGTGTGAAGTCCTTATCCACATGATTAAGTGATTGTGATTATGATGAGAAAAAAGATGGCAAGGGAAGCTGCTTTAAGAGCACAGGGTGGGTGCATGCAAATGTTAAGATCAAGCACACCAGCATGGACTACACTCTAAACAAGGGGTGAATAAAGCAAAACAATTCACTCCCAAGACCTGTATAAAAAACTATAACACATATAGACCAACCTAGTACTGCTAGTAAACACTATAAAAATCTTGTAGAGGGTAAATGTTACATACTACTGGCATGGAAAGTTAGTTCGTTAGTTCTGCTGGCACTCAATTTAAGTCCTGGTCTTCTAGATTTAATACTGGCAACAACCATGTATAATTCTGGTTATTGTGCAGGTTAATTCTGGCACTCAATTTAAGTCTGGTGCTTCTAGATTTAATACTGGCAAGCAATATGTTAGTTCTGTTAGAGTAAATAGACCAGTATCAAACACCACCAGCCCTAAACCTTCTAAGGTGAATCTAAACAGTCCAAAGAAATGTTTTTCAACACAAAGATCACCTGTAAATAGACCCTTTTCAAGGCATACAGCATACAAGTCAAATATATATGCTGTTAAGGGCAAAGTGGGGCACTGCTGTTAAGACCTCAGCAGGTTTATGTTTTGGAGACAAGCAATACCACCTCCCAATACCAATAGTGGAACCAACCCCTAGAATCAAATGTTAATGTTCTAGAGGTCCACAAGGCAGAGAGCCCCCCGCCACCAAGCCTGTGAAGGGCCTGTCCCAAAGAGAAAACTAATTCTCTTTTTTATTTGATACTATGATGGTTCAAGCTTCTGAGGAAGTGGGTGAGGATTCAGATCATCCAACTGATTCTGATCAAATACCCATTATTGATCAACCATCTGCATAAGTCTAAGAGGAGACAGAAACAAAAGTCTAAGAGGAGACAGAGAAAGGAGGCAGAGGTTCCTCAAGATGAGACAGAGCATGAGGAAAGTGTACCCACACCTTTCAATGATCCATAACCTAGTGGTAACGATAGCATGCAACTAAATGATTTGATGGTTTTATGTACCAAATTACAAGAACATGTTCTTGATTTAGAAAAAGAAAAGGATGCTCAAGCAAAGGAGATTGCTGCTTTGAAGAAGAGGGTCCAAAGGTTGGAAAGGAAGAAGAAGTCAAGAACTACAGGTTTGAAAAGACTAAAGAAAGTTGGCATGTCTAGGAGAGTTGAGTCCTCTGAAGATCAGGAGAGTTTGGGTGATCATGAAGATGCATCAAAAAACAAGGGAGGAGCATTGAAGATATTGATGCAGATACTGAGGTAACTCTAGTTAATGAAACTCAAGAAAGATAGGATAATGACTTGATGTTTGATACTGGAGTTCTGGATGATGATGAGGTGTTTGTGGATGTTACAATTGTTGAGAAAGAAGAGCAAAGTACAAAGACTAATGAAGCAGTTACTACTGCTGGTGTTGGAGATAGTGCTGCTCCTACAATTCCTACAACTGTTGAAGAAACTTTGGCTCAGACTTTAATGGAAATCAAGACAGCTAAACCAAAGGCAAAGGAAATTGTTTTCTCTGATCAGGAAGAGCAGGTATTTGTATTTAAACCAACAGTTTCTGTCACACAACCCTTAGTTAAAGACAAAGGAAAAGGTATCATGCAATTTGACAAAGAAAGATCAAGTTGCTATTGATGAAGATTTGGCAAGAAATATTCAAGCTCAGTTGGATGCTGAAATCATAGAAGAAGAAAGGCTTGAAAGACAAAAGTAAGAAGAAGCCAACATAGCATTAATTGAATCATGGGAAAATACACAAGCTATGATGGAGGCTGATAGATTACTGGCTGAGAGACTCCAAACAAGAGAAAGAGAGGAGTTAACAGATGAAAAAAAAGGAAAACTGTTTATGGAATTAATGGGGAAAAGAAAAAAACATTTTGCTGAACTAAGAGCACAAGAAAAGAGAAACAGACATCCTACCAGGGCACAGAAGAGAACTCAAATGTCTACCTATAGCATATGGGTGGATACAAATACAAACAGTTAATGGGAAAGAGCTATGATGAAATTCAAAAGCTGTTTGACAAGGAGATGAAGAGGGTAAATACCTTTGTGGCTATGAGTTCTAAGGCACAAGTAAGCAATTAGAAAAAGGAAGATGGCAATGAGGAGAAAGCTAAAGGCAACAGAAAGAAGATGCTTGGAAGGAAAAGAGCAAGGAAAGAGCAACAACAAGAATCTTCAAAGAAACAAAGAATGGAGGAAGACAAAGAGACAGATGAAGTTGAAGAAGTTGAAGAAGATGATGAAGCTGAACTGAAAAAGCATTTGGTGATTAAACAGGATGATGATATAGCAATTGATGTTATACCACTTGCTACCAAACCACCAGTGATTGTTGATTACAAGCTTCTTAAAGAAGGAATAATGGTACATTATCAGTTGATAAGAGCAGATGGAAGCTCCAAGAGATATTCTTCAATGATTAGAATGCTTCAGGGCATTGACAGAGAAGATTTGCTGACTCTTTGGAAGTTAGTCAAAACAAAGCATGGTGATATAAGACCTGAAGATGATCATGAAAGAGTGATGTGGGGAGATTTTAAAGTCATGTTTGAACCAGACATTAGAAGTAAAGTTTGGAGAGATCTACAAGGTTATACAGTGTCTGTTTGGAAATTGTATGATTCATGTGGAGTACACTTTGCCAGGTTTGGAAATGTGCATATCTTCATGTTAGTTGAAAAGAGATATCCCCTCACACCAATAACAATCACCAATATGCTAAACAAGAAACTTCAAACTGATCATTTTAATGAGATGTGCTATCAACTGCTCAAGCTTATGGTAAAGCAACAAAAGGGTCAATAAAAGGTTTGAATGCATCTTCCTGAGTATGATGAAGACTTTTAAAGAAGAAACTTGAAGATTCAGAAGATAAACATCAAGTTTAGGGGAGGATTGTTGGGATTTAAAAGACTTTAAGGATTCTTAGAAGTTACTACTGCCCAGGTACATAATGGAAATTATGCTAAGTAGTTAGTACTAGTAGTATAAAGTTACCACTGCTAGTACAAGTTACTATTGTTAGTATAATTTAGTACTGATAGCATATAGTTACTAATGTTAGTTGAAGTTAACACAGCTCAGAGTTAAAGACTGAAATATAAGCTAAGTAGTTAGTGCTGCTAGTAGTAAATGTTGAGACTACTAGTACAAGTTACTACTGTTAGTATATATTAGTACTGCTAGTACTAATGTTACTAATGCTTATGTTAATTAGTGCTGCTGGTGAAAAGATTACAACTGATTGAAGACTTTCTACTATCAAGAGGATAAAGACGAATTAAAGAGATAAAGATTGTTTGGAGAACAAGAATACTTGTGAAGATAAATATTGAGATATTTATGTACAAGATATGCATAATGTATTTATTTAAAAGATTATGTTTATGTTTAGAAAAGATTAAGATATCTTAGGAATGTATTGTAAGCCGACTAGGACTCCTTAGTCTATAAAAGGAGGCTTTAGGGCATTAGTTGAGATATCAGTTTTGCATATAAGTTCTCATAGTTGTCAAGTTGATTTAGAAAAGCTTCAAGGTTGTAAACCCTAGTACTAGTGAAGAGTACTCGTATTATTGATCTAATAATATTGGAGCATTTGGTTATATCTTTGTTTGTTCAAGATTACTGTTTCATTCATAATACTTCTAGGTATTAAGGTGTAGATTCCGCATACACTTTAGTATACATACAAAGTTTCTACAACAAGTTATTTTGTATTTATCCAAGGCAATTTAACCTTAGACAACCTAAGGAATCGATCTAGGTTTGGGATCAACAAGTTTTGGCACTAAGGCTTTGTGTAATAGTATGAATTAAAAACTTCCATTATGGAGAAAAGAAAGCTTTATAAAATGTAAGCCTTTGAGAAGGTTTTTCATACCCCATCCATGCCAGTTCTTCAAATATAGTAGCAGTCGGCAAACAATCAATACCACAAGCATCTGCTAAGTGAAGATCACTTCTAATGCTTGACTCTATAATAATCACCCTTTTTTTTATCAACTAGGGCTTATAAATGACGTTCACCATTGACAGTGTTTACCTTTGCTGTTGCCCAAAACCTATTGAATGCAAGATGTGTAGATGATAGGATTGACAGTTAAAGCATAATGAATTTGGTTAGCATTCAAAAAATCAATAATTTCATGAAACCCATCACTTTCAGTAGGTTTTTCCAAGAATGCAACCATATTGTGAGTATCAAGAAAAGTTAGGGTTGACATTGTGTTGTGATTAGATGCTTAAAGATGAAATTAAGTTAGGGTTTATGTTTAGAGAGTGTTTGAATGATTGAAATCGAATAAAGAATCAAATGAAACCCTGAATCGAAGTATTTATAAAAGCACCCTCAGCAGCAAGAACTTGAACTGGCAGTACTAAATAATGCCTAACATCATTAACTTAAACTGACAGTAGTAACTCAGCAGCATCAACATAAGCTTAGCATCAATAAGATGTACTAACAGTAGAAATTTTATGCTTAGCAGCATTAAGTTATATTACTAGTAGGAACCTGAGGCTAACAACAGTAAGTTTAAGCTACCAGCATTAATCTTTAATTTCATTCCAAAAAGGACTTCAATCATCAATTAGTTCTTCTCACAAGCTCTCTTTCTATTTTTATGCTCACAATATCTCTCTATTCTTTTTTCTCACAAAATTACTCTTTTCTGTTTTTATTCACACAGCTCTCTTTCTATTTTTATGCTCATAATTTCTCTCTTTTCTTTTTCCTTACTATTTCACACAGACTTTGTACACTTTGCCATCAATTCTAATAGTTTCATATCGTCCTCTCCACTTCCAAGTGTGTAACCTCTTGAGAGAGGTGGATCACTGGACCATTTTGATGTAGTCTCAAACCTAGTTTGAGCATCTACACCCCCAATATGGTATCTTGGCACCTAAGACCACTACCTGAACCAATTCCCTAAGGACTTGACCCATTAAGTGTTGCCATGGATTGGGTCCTATTGATGTTATCACTGTCCTGCTCTGCTTCTAAGCTAGAAGCAGTAGTGACAGCCTTTTCCATTATGTCACCCAACTCCTTATGGACATCCTCATCACCAACCTTTACAGGGGGACCACTAGACTGAGGTATCTTGGTGTCCCGACCTCTTTTGACATGCCTAGATGTTTTTGATTCTTTTAAACATACTTTTGATGTTACATATCCTTCCATCCATGCTTTGACTGTATAATGAAATAAGTAGCCTCCCCTTAAACAATGCTTTAAGGGGTAAGAATTTTCTCAACAGTTGTAACCTTGGACCTTATGACATCCCGCAGTACTATCTTTTGCCTGGCAGTACTAATTTTCTCCTTGACAGTATTAAGAGATGTCTAACAGTATTAACTTTGTCTTTAATAATTATACAACAACATGCCTTTATTCATCACAAGCACACTAGAAAAGACTAGATAGACATGTGAGAATTCATGAGGATCCATATTTTTGCATAACCCATGAATAAAAGTTAAAAACTGTGATCCAAGAACATGAACTTCCTCTCAAACATTACTTCAGAGGTGAAGCATTCAACATCAGGTATTCAATATGCTTAACCTGCAGGTGTTAGTCCATAGCCAAAAATACACAATCCAAAGTATTTTCTTCTTGACAGCATTAAGTATGACTAACAATTTTAACAAGCAGTTTTAAGTATAACTAGCAGTACTAATTAATAAGACTAATAGTACTAATCCTTTACAAAAAATTTACAAAGACATAAAGAGATGTAGACATTTAAGGATTAAGCATTCCAATACTTGAGACCAAGTACTAAAACCTTCCTACATCAAAACCTTTTGTAAGAAGATCTGCAACATTATGATCAGTATGAATTTTAACCATTTAAATTAACTTTTTAGCATTGCAATCTCTTATAAAATGATGTTTAATCTCATTATGTTTTGTTTTAGAATGTTGAACAGGATTTTCAATAATGAAAATAGTACTGTTATTGTCAATATTAATGACAGTATGCATAAAATTATACCCATAATCCAGCAATTAATTTTGATTCCATAGTACTTGTGTACAGCAACTAGTAGCAGCCACATATTCAGCTTTAGTTGTAGAGGTGGCAACAACAGTTTACTTCTTGCACTGCCAAGATATCTACCTGTTTCCTAAAAACTAACAACCTCCAGTTGTTGACTTCTTATCTTGAGTTGCTCCAGCATAGTCACTATCAGTCTAAGCAACTAGTTCAAATGGAGAATCCCTAGAATACCAAAGGCCTAAGGTTGGTTTGCCTTTCAAATATCTAAAAATTCTCTTGACTGCTAAGAGATGTGATGTCTTTGGAGTAACTTGAAATCTGGCACATGCACATACTGCAAACATAATATCTGGCCTAGATGCTATGAGATACATCAAAGACCTAATCATAGATCTATATAGATGTACATCAACATCATCAGCATCTCCATCTTTGACTAAAGGCTTTTCCAAATCAACTAGAGTTGAAGCAGACTTCACATCTGAGTAGTTGAATTTCTTCAAAATCTCAGCTACATATTTATCCTGACTGATAAATGTTCCATCTTCCTTCTGCTATACTTGTAATCCTAGAAAGAAAGTAAGTTCTCCCATAGAACTCATCTAAAACTTATCCTTCATAAGCTTCTCAAATCCAGTACACATTTCCTTGTTTGTAGAGCCGAAGATAATGTCAACATAAACCTGTACAAGCAAAATATCTCCTTTTTTCTTCTTTATAAACAATGTCTGATCTATCTTCCCTCTTTTAAAACCATTTCCAACAAATAGTTAGCCAAGGTTTCATACCATGCTCTTGGTGCTTGATGCAACCCATAAAGTGCCTTGACCACCTTGTACACTTTGTCTGGTCAGGATCTTTAAATCTTGGTGGTTGTGTAACATAAACCTCTTCCTCAATGCTTCCATATAAGAAAGCACTCTTTACATCCATTTGATATACCAGAAAACCCATAAAAGAAGCATAGGCCAAAAACAATCTTATTGCCTCAATTCTTGCCACAAGAGCAAAAACTTCTTCATAGTCTATACCTTCTTCTTGTCTATGACCATGTGCAACCAACCTTGCTTTATTCCTAATCACAATTCCCCTTTCATCTTTCTTGTTTCTGAAGACCCATTTTGTTCTAATAGCCCTATTTCCAATATGCAAATCCACAAGTATCCAAACCTATTGGAGTTTGAATTGCAGAAGTTCTTCCTGCATTGCTTCCACCCAAGATGAATCAGATAGAGCTTTATAAATGCTTATGGGTTCAATCTATGATAGGAAACAAGCATATAAATAAGTATTCAGAGTATCATGTGTTTTCTGTTCATATACAGCACGGAGAAACCCTAGTTCAGAAGTAGGTTTTGTCATTATTCTTGTCTGAACAGATGACTTCACATCACCAATCATATTTTTAATTGGGTGATCTTTATGTATTCTTGTATTGGGAGTGGTTGGAACTGTATAGGAATTTGTGACGTTCCCCAAATCAACTTCTGGTTCATCTTCATCACTGAAGAACTCAACATGAGTGGCTTCAAGTGTATAACTAGCTCCCATAGTGAACATGTCTTTAGGGCTATCTTGATCATATGAACTAGCAGTATTAACTAATAGACCAATAACATTAAGTTCAAAGCTACCAATATTAACATCAGGACTGGCAGTGTTATCGTGTTGTCCAACAACATTAACTTCTTTAGGACTGCTATCATCATCAGACTTATCTTTTGCATCATTCTCAATATCTAGACCATCTTCAACCTGCATTTGATCATCAGCAGCAGATTTTGGTTCACTATTATCAACATCTTTGGAAAGTGAATCAAAATATAAAGCATCTTTCCAAATTGGCATCACAATGCAATCTTGACTGATTTCTTCTGATGTACCTACATTAAGTTCTCCTTGTGTACCTACAGATTCATTAATGATTATACCTACAGCAACTGGTACATAATTCATAGATTGGGTTAGAGAATTAATATCAAACAGCCACTTTGGACCATTTCCTTCTATCATAGGCTTATTCTCTAAAAACCTAATATGCAAGTTTTCTTCTACCCTCCTGGTTCTAGTGTTGTATACCTTAAAAGCTTTACTACTCATAGAATATCTAATAAAGAAACATTCATCACTTTTGCCATCAAACTTGCCTAGATTGTCTAAAGTATTAAGAATGGTAACATGACATCCAAATGGTTTCATAAAGCTTAAAGCTAGTTTAAAACCTCTAAAAAGTTCATAAGGTGTCTTGTTATGAGGCTTGACTACTAAGACCCTATTCTGTACATAGCAAGCAGTACTAACTGCTTCAGCCCAAAATATGGTAGGTAACTTAGAGTCAGCTAACATTGTTCTAGCAGCCTCAATTAGTGTCCTATTCCTCCTCTCACCTACACTATTTTGCTGAAGAGTCCTGGCTATACTATATTCTCTCTTAATACTTTTTTCTCTTCAAAAATCATCCATAACTTTATTCTTAAACTCTGTTCCATTATCACTCCTGATTATTTTCACTTTCTTATCTACAAGGTTTTCTATTTCTTTGAAAAAGTTCTTAAGAATCTCACTGGTTTCATCCTTAGTTGTAAAAAGGAAAACCCATGTAAACATGTTATAATCATCAGTGACTACTAAGCAATACTTCTTATGCATTAAACTACTCACAAAAGTTAGACCAAACGGATCTATATGAAGCATAAACAAAGGCTTAGTAATTGGATTCAGAACTTTAGACTTACAAAAAGCTTTGTGTTGCTTCCTTTTAAGACAAGCAACACAAGTTTGGTCATTTTCAAAATGTATTGTAGGCAATCCTCTTACAAGATTATCCTTGACAAGCTTATTTATGTTCTTAAAATTAATATGACCAAGCCTCCTATGCCAGAGCATTGATTCATCTAATGTAGCCTTTGCAACAAGTCAAGTTAAACTCTCTTTAGGAACAATGTTCTTCATATCAAAACTGTACATATTGTCCTTTCTAGGAATTTTAAGAAGTATTTGATTTTCATCAGGCAACTTAAAATTAGGAGATAAGACAAGACATTCAGTGTCAGTAAAAAGGACATAGTTCTTTTTGTCACACATCTGTGAGATACTAAAAAGATTGAATTTTAACTCATTGACAAAGTATACATCTTCAAAATCAAGACTATCAGTTTTAAGTGTTCCTTTACCAGAAATTCTACCACCATGAGCTCCTCCCCTAAATGCAACATACCCTCTATCAAATTCCTTTAAATCTAAGAGATAAGCTTTGTTCCCATCCCATGTGGCCTTGAGCGAAAACACAAAAAAGATACCACTGTCAACAAATCCTGTATCATCTTGTTGTGGCTTTCCCTGCACATAAAAATAAGGAAATTAGATTCCTTTGGGGACCCAAGCCATCACTGACTTAGATCAGCCTCGTGCATAAATGTAATTATGTTTCTTCAAGGTGATTGATGCACTATTAGGTTTGGTAGGTCTCTAAACCCAACATGTTGAGGCCTTTACAACATTTGTCTGATTAACCCTAACAGCATTAACAACTGCAGAATTTGGCCTAGCAGTTTTAACTGCTTTTGGCCTAGCAGTATTAACTGCTTGTGGCCTAGCAGTATTAACTGCTTGTGCCTTGGCAGTATTAACTTTATGTGTAAACCTTTTGTTAGATAATGTTGTTTTAGCACTAAAAACTGTAGATTTTAATGAAAATTTTCTTGCATGTCCTCTGATAGTACCTCTTTGCCCTCATACTTAGCAGAGAGAGCTGCCACTTCAAATCCGTTGCTTCCAGATCATCTTCATGAATTTGCTCTAAGTCTTGCTGTATGAGATTAGAACCATTGGGATTCTCAACCATGAAAGCATACATAACATTATCACTAAAGTTAGTAGTACTAACTTGAGGATTAGTAGTGTTAACATTAGGGCTAGCAGTACTAACTTCATATGCAGGTATAGCAGTATTAACATCATTAGTACTGCTAGTACTTGGAACAATCATAAAGGCCAAGTTTTGAGCATCACTACTTGCACCAACAGATTTCTTTACCTTTTGTTCAACAATTTTGAAGTTGTTGTACAAATCATCAATGCTCATTGTTTCAATTTCAGGCTTATTCATCCAGACAACAACATGAGTGTTCCACTCAAAGGGCAAGCTGCTCAAAATTTTTGAATTTAAGTCTTCTTGAGAGATGACCACACCTAAAATTGAAAGCCTACTAACAATCTTCTAGAGCTTGTTGAAAATAGAGTCAAGAGACTTTGTGCTTGATGCACTGAAATTTTCATATTGCTGCTTCAAAAGTGTCTTCTGTGTTTTCTTAGTAGCTTTATTACTTCCAAATCGTGTTTCAATGGCAGCAACTATTGTTTTAGCATCAGTGTACTAACTGAATATAAGTTGATGTTCATTAGGAAGAGTCATGAGTAGCAAGCTTCTAGCCTTCACATCATTCTTCTTGTTGGTCTTTTCTTTAGCAGTTACAGGTACAGACATCTTTGTAACTGAAGTACCATTCTCTTGTGTTGTTTATGGTACAGACACCCATGAGTTACCATTCTTTATGACCTCCCATAGAGCATAGTCTTGTATCTAGAAGTAATGCTTAATTCTTATCACCCACATCTCATACTTACCTAGTTTGAGTATGGGTAGCTTAGCAGTAGTATTACTATGTGAAGATTCAAATTCCATGTCTTCTAGATCAAAGTTTCTCAAAGCAAAGCTCTGATACCACTTGTTGATCCCAATCCTTAATCGATTCATTAGCTTGTCTAAGGTTAAATTACCTTGGATAAATCCAAAATAACTTGTTGTATAAACTTTGTATTTATACTAAAGTGTATGCGGAATCTACACCTTAATATCTAGAAGTATAATGAATAGAACGGTAATTGTGAATGATCAAAGATATAACCAAACGCTCTAATATTATTAGATCAATAATACGAGTACTCTTCACTAGTACTAGGGTTTACAACCTTGAAGCTTTTCTAAATCAACTTGACAACTATGAAAACTTGTATCTCAACTAATGCCCTAGAGCATCCTTTTATAGACTAAGGAGTCCTAGTCGGCTTACAACATATACAAAAGATAAACATAAACTCATAGAATATTCTGATACATCTATTCTATAATTATCTTCTAATCTTCATCTCCAAGTAATCCTTATCTCTTACTTGTTTTTATCTTCTGACAGTAGCAATTCTTAGTTGTAATCCAGCAGCATAAACCTTTTGTACCAACAGCACTAATAAACATAAGCAGTAGTAACATTAGTACTAACAGTACTAATATATACTAACGGTAGTAACTGTGTACTAGCAGTCTCAACTTTTATCACTAGCAGCACTAACTACTTAACATATATTTCAATCTTAAACTCTGAGCAGTCTTAACTTCAACAAGCAACAGTAACTTAATACTAACAGTACTAACTTATACTAACAGTAGTAACTAGCAGTAGTAACTTTATACTACCAGTTCTAACTACTTAGCATAATTTTCATTAGTATCACCAACAGTACTAAGTTATGCTTGACAGCACTAATGTATACCTGAGCAGCAGTAACTCTAAGAATCATCTTGAAGTCTTTAAGTCCCAACAATCTTCCCCTAAACTTGTTGTTCATCGTATGAATCTTTAAGTTTCTTTATTAAAAGCCCTCATGACTATTAGGAAGATGCATTTAAACTTTTTATTGACCCTTTTGCTGCTTTACCATTAACTTAAGTAATTGATAGCACATCTCATTCCAATAATCAGCTTAAAGTTTCTTGTTTAGCATATTTGTGATTGTTATTGGTGTGAGGGGATATCTCTTTTCAACTAACATAAAGATGTGCACATTTCTTAACCTTACAAAGTGCACTCCACATGAATCAAACAACTTCCAAATAGTCACTTTGTATCCTTGTAGATTTCTCCATACATCACTCTTCATGTCTGGTTCAAACGTGACTTTTAAATCACCCCACAACACTCTTTCATGTTCATCTTCAGGCCTTGTATCACCATGCTTTGTTTTGACCAACTTCCATAGAGTCTTCAAGTCTTCTCTATCAATACCCTGAAGCATCCTAATCATAAAAGAATATCTCTTAGAACTTCCATCAGCTCTTATCAATTGATAATGTCCTATTATTCCTTCTTTAATAAGCTTGTATTCTACAATCACTGGTGGTTTAGTAGCAAGTGGTATAGCATCAATTGCTATATCATCATCTTTGATTATCACTAGATGCTTTTTCAGCTCAACTTCATTATCTTCTTCAACTTCTTCATTCTTATCAGTCTTTTGCTTCTTAGACTCATCAGATTCCAGTTTATCTCCTGCTCTCTTTGCACTACTATCTTGTGCAATTTCTGTCTTCTTAGAACTGCTTTCATCATTCTTTCCACTGATTTCTTGAGCTTCTAAATTTATATCCATAAAAGAATTTACTCTATTCATCTCCTTGTCAAACAACTTTTGGATTTCATCATAGCTTCTGCCCTTTAGCTGATTGTGTTTATATCCACCCATATGCTTAAGATAGACAGACATTTAATTTCTCTTTTGTACCTTAGTAGGAGGTCTATTTCTCTTTCTTGTGCTCTTAATGCAGCAAAATGTTTTCTCCTCTTCTCTATGAATTTCATAAATAGTTTTGCCTTCTCCTCATCTATCAACTCCTCTTGCTCTCTTGTTTGGAGTCTCTTAGCTAGCAATCTATCAGCCTCCATCATAGCTTATGTATTTTCCCATGATTCAATCAAAGCTATGTTGGCTTCTTCTTCCTTTTCCTTGCTATCTTCTCTTCTTCTATAAGTTCAGCTTGCAACTGAGCTTCAAGATTTCTTACCATTTCTTCATCAAGAGCAACTTGATCTTTCCTTTTCAAAGGTACTTCAGGCTCAATCATTATTGCTTTGCCTTTGTCCTTAGTCTTTAAAGGTTGTGATGCTTGTGGAGATGATGTTGTTGTTTTGAATTCACTTGGCTCTTGAACTACAACCCCTCTAGCCTTGGGTCTTATAGTTGTAGTTGTAGCAGCAGTAGTAACAACTTTAGGTTTAGCTGCTTTGATTTCAATAAGAGTTTGAGAAAAAAGTTAGTTCATCAATAACTATTGTTGGAGCACTGGTAGGAGTAATTTCATCAATCTTGGCAGCAGTAACTCCTTCATCAGCAGTAGTAACTGGGATTGTAAGGGCAACACTATCTTCAATACCAGTACTAACCTCTCTTTCATCAATTTTTGCACTTTTCTCTTGTTTCTCACCAACTGCCATATCCACAATCACCTCATCATCATGAAGATCATCTATATCAAACATTTCTGCATCATCTAACCTCCCCTGGGTTTCATCAACAATTTTTATCCTCCCCTATTTGGATGCATCTTCCTGAGCACCCAAACTCTCCGTATCCTCAGAGGATTCAACCCTACTAGATTCACCAACTTTCCTTAATCTTTGTAACCCTGTAGTTCTTGATTTCTTTTTCCTTTCCAACTTTTAGACCCTCTTCTTTAAACCAGCAATCTCCTTTGCTTGAGCATCATTTGCCTTTTCTAAATTAAGAACCTATTTTTGTAAGTTGGTACACAAAATCATCAATTCTGTTAGTTGCCCACGTAAGTGGATCATTAAAGGTATAGAACACTGTCATTCATGATTGTCCCCACTTGATGACTTCAATTTCTTCCGCTAATATTCCTCCTAGACTGCTTCTTCTGTGGTCTAGAGGATGATGGTTGGGCAGTAATGGGTGTCTGTTGAGAATCAGTAGGAATGCCTAAATCTACACCCTCATCTTGAGTAGCTTGAACCATCATTGTTGCAAACAGGTGTTACCTCTTCTAAAATAGTCCTTCCAGCTCTCTTTATATTGGCAAATATTTCTTTTGTAAGTAGGTGGGTTTAACATAAATCTTTTTGTGAAGTTACCTATTCCCAAGCTGGTTGATTATAAACACGTGTACAAATCATGATACATCAGAACTTTACCCCTCCTCTAAGTGCTTTTACATAGCATCAAAGAATACATGGACAAATTAAACTTCGGTTGTTGCCAAGCATATAATTGCATAGCATTGTGCTACAGAATTCGTTCCATGCTGTGTACTATGGCACTAAGGCATTGTCGTAAGAGAATGAATAAAGAACTGTCCATAGCTGAGAAAAGAACTTATAAAATGTAAGCCTTTGAGAAGGTTTTTCATACCCCATCCATGCCAGCTCTTCAAAGATAGCAGCAGTCGGTAAACAATCAATACCACCAGCATCTTCTAAGTGAAGATTACTTCTAATACTTGACTTTATGATGATCACCCTCTTTTTATCAACTAGGGCTTGTAACCGATGTTCACCATTGACAGTGTTTGCCTTTGCTGTTGCCCAAAACTATTCAATGCAAGATGTGTAGATGGTAGGATTGACAGTTAAAGCATAATGAATTTGGTTAGCATTCAAAAATCGATATTTTTCAAAGAAACCCATCACTTCAGTAAGTATTTTCCAAGAAACGACCATATTGTGAGTATCAGCAAAAGTTAGGGTTGACATTGTTTTGTGATTAGATGATTAAAGATGAAATTGAGTTAGGGTTTACGTTTAGAGAGTGTTTGAATGATTGAAATCGAATAAAGAATCAAATGAAACCCTGAATCGAAGTATTTATAAAATCACCCTCAGCAGCAGGAACTTGAACTGGCAGCACTAAATAATGCCTAACAGCATTAACTTAAACTGACAGCAGTAACTCAACAGCATCAACATAAGCTTAGCAGCACTAAGATATACCAGCAGTAGAAATTTTATGCTTAGCAGCATTAAGTTATATTACCAGTATTAACCTGAGGCTAACAGCAGTAAGTTTGAGCTACCAGCATTAATCTTCAATTTCATTCCAAAAAGGACTTCTATCATCAATTAGTTCTTCTCACAAGCTCTCTTTCTGTTTTTATGCTCACAATATCTCTCAATTCTTTTTGCTCACAAAATCACTCTTTTCTGTTTTTATTCACACATCTCTCTTTCTATTTTCAACTTACAATTTCTCTCTTTTCTTTTCCTTACTATTTCATACAAACTTTGTACACTTTGCCATCAATTCCAATAGTTTCATACTGTCCTCCCCACTTCCAAGTGTGTAACCTCTCGAGAAAGATGGATCACTAGACTATTTAGATGTAGTCTCAATCTTAGTTTGAGCATCTACACCCCCAATATGGTATCTTGTCACCTGAGACCACTACCTGAACCAATTCCCTAAGGACTTGATCCATTAAGTATTGCCATGGATTGGGTCTTATTGATGTTACCACTGTCCTACTCTGCTTCTAAGCTAGAAGTAGTAGTGGCAGCCCTTTCTATTCTGTCACCCAACTCCTTATGGACAGCCTCATCACCAACCTTTACAGGGGGACCACTAGACTGAGGTATCTTGGTGTCCCGACCTCTTTTGACATGCCTAGATGTTTTTGATTCTTTTTAACACACTTTTGATATTACATATCCTTCCATCCATGCTTTAACTATATATTGAAATAAGTAGCCTCCCCTCAAACAATGCCTCAAGGGTTAAGTATTTTCTCAACAATTGTAACCTTGGCTCTTATGACATCCCAGCAGTACTATCTTTTGCCTGGCATTACTAATTTTCTCCCTAGCAGTATTAATAGATGTCTAACAGTATTAACTCTGTCTTTAATAATCATACAACAACATGCCTCTATTCATCACAAGCACACTAGAAAAGACTAGATAGACATGTGAGAATTCATGAGGATCCATATTTATGCATAACCCATGAATAAAAGTTAAAAACTGTTATTCAAAAACATTAACTTCCTCTCAAATAGTACTTCAGAGGTGAAGCATTCAACATCATGTATTTAATATGATTAACCTGCAGGTGTTAGTCCATAGCCAAAAATACACAATCCAAAGTATTTTCTTGTTTAGCAGTATTAATTTTGACTAGCAGTTTTAACTAATAGTATTAAGTATAACTGACAGTACTAGTTATACTTAGCAGTACTAATGGATACAACTAACAGTACTAATCCTTTACAAAGACATAAAGAGATGTAGACATTTAAGGATTAAGCATTCTAATACTTGAGACCAAGTACTGAAACCTTCCAGCATCAAAACCTTTTGTAAGAACAGAAAACCTAAAGAGATGCTAGAATCTAAGGATTTAGCATTCCATACTTTCGAGACCAAGTATGAACTTCAGCATCAAAACCTTTGTAAGAAGATCTGCAACATTATGTCAGTAGAATTTTACCATTTGTATTAAAAGATCTCCGCAATGCACCACCTCACTCCAAACCCCATCATCCCCCCCCCCACCCACCCCCCCCCCCCCCCCCCCCCCCACCAACTCTAAAATGAAAAAGTTTCCCCCCCCCCCCCCAAGAAAGCCTACTCACACACCACCTGCCACACCTCACCCACTCCCCACGCCCCCCCCCCCCCCCCTACCCCCCCCCCCCCACCCCAGCAATCATCACCCCCCCCCCAACCGACCCACACTACCCCCACCCCAGACCGCCACGACATGCCCATGCCAACACACTACCCACCCCTCACGCTCCCCACACCCCCCACCAACCCCAACACACCACTCCCCAGCCCCCTACGGTCCTACCACAAACGACCCAACCCCATACCAAGCCACCACCAACCACCACACACCACACACAGCAACCCCATGTGTTGTCCGCAACTAGCAGCAGCCACATATTCATCTTTCTGTTGTAGAGGTTGGAACCACAGTTTGCTTCTTTGCACTGCAAGATTTCGACCTGGTTTCTCCCAATAACTGAACAACCTCCAGTGTTGACTTCCTTATCTTGAGTAGCTCCAGCATAGGTCACTTAACGTTTAAACAACATGTTCAAATGGATAATCCCTAAAATAACCAAAGGCCTAAGGTTGGTTTGCCTTTCAAATATCTAAAAATTCTCTTGACTGCTAAGAGTGTGGTGTTCTTTGGTGTAAACTTGAAATCTAGACATGCCATACTACAAACATAATATATGCCCTAGATATTGTGAGATACATCAAAGACCCAATCATAGATCTATAGAGATGTACATCAACATCATCAGCATCTCTATCTTTGACTAAAGGCTTTTCCAAATCAACTGGAGTTGAAGCAGCCTTCACATCAGTGTAGTTGAATTTCTTTAAAGTCTCAGCTACATATTTTATCTCTGATGGAGAAATATTCTTCTTCCTTCTGCTGTAATTTAATCCTAGAAGTAAAAGTAAGTTCTCCATAGAAACTCATCTGAAAAATTATTCCTTCATTAACGCTTCTCAAATCAGTACACTGTTCTTTTGGGGTTTGTAGAGCCAAAGACAATGCCATCAACATAAACCTGTACAAGTAAAATATCTCCTTTTTGCTTCTTGATAAACAATGTCTGATCTATCTTCCATCTTTTAAAACCATTGCATAACAAATAGTTAGCCAAGGTTTCATACCATGCTCTTGGTACTTGATGCAACCCATAAAGTGCCTTGACCACCTTGTAAACTTTGTCTGGATGGTTAGGATATTTAGATCCTGGTGGTTGAGTAACATAAACCTCTTCCTCAATAGTTCCATATAAGAATGCACTCTTCACATCCATTTGATATACCAGAAAACCCATAAAAGAAGCATAGGCTAAAAACAATCTTATTGCCTCAATTCTTGCCACAAGAGCAAAAACTTCTTTATAGTCAATACCTTCTTCTTGTCTACGACCCTGTACAACCAACCTTGCTTTATTCCTAATCACAATCCCTCTTTCATCTTTCTTGTTTCTGAAGACCCATTTTGTTATACTTAGCCTCTTTCCCATTGGAAATCACAAGTATCCAAAATGTTGGTTTGAATTGCAGAAGTTCTTCCTGCATTGCTTCCACCCAAGATGAATTAGATAGAGCTTTAGCAATGCTTGTGGCTTCAATCGGTAACAGGAAACAAGCATATAAACAAGTATTCAGGGTATCATGTGTTTTTTGTTCATATACAGCACTAAGAAACCCTTGTTCAGATGTAGGTTTTGTCATTCTTCTTCTCTAAACAGATGACTTCACATCACCAATCACATTTTCAATTGGGTAATCTTTATGAATTCTTGTATTGGGAGTGGTTGGAACTGTATAGGAATTTGTGATGTTCCCCAAATCAATTTCTAGTTCATCTTCATCACTGAAGAACTCAACACTGGTCTTCGCGTTCCCAAGTGTACTCCGGGCCTCTACGTGCATTCCAACGAACTTTAACGATAGGTATACGGCTTCGTTTGAGTTGCTTAACCTCGCAGTCCATAATCTCTACGGGTTCTTTACGAAATTGAGTTTGTTGTCGAGTTGAATTTCCTCTAAAGGAATAACGAGTGTGTCATCGGACAAGCATTTCTTTAAGTTGCAGACGTAGAATACATCATGTATTCGACTAAGTTCTTGAGGTAATTCCAAACGGGTAAGTATGGTACCAATACCTTTGCCTAGGATTTGGAAGGGTCCAAATATAACGAGGGTTTTGCTTTCCACGTTTCCAAAATTGGATCACGCACCCCTTCCAATGGTTGCGACCGCTTTAAGATACCTAGAATCTCCAACTTCAAATTCAAGAGGTCTACGCCTCTTGTCAGCATAACTTTTTTGTCGATTACGTGCCGCTTGCATGCGATCTCTAATCTTAAAGATCTTCTCCGTAGTCTCATGAATAATCTCTGGTCCGGTGAGTTATGCTTCTCTAACTTCAGCCCAACAAACAGGCGAACGGCACTTTCTACCGTAAAGCGCTTCGAACGGTGCAGCTTTAATGCTCGTGTGATAACTGTTGTTGTACGAAAATTCTACTAGGGGTAAGTGGTTATCCCAACCATTCCCGAAGTCAATCACGCAAGCTCTTAGCATTTCCTCTAATGTTTGAATGGTACCTCTCCTCCTAACCATGGTCTGAGGATTGATAAGCAGTGCTCAGGTTTAACTGAGTACCCAAAGCTTTCATGCAAGTTGCAAACTCTTGAAGTGAAATGGCTATCACGATGGAGAAGATTGCACGGTAATACCATGTCTTGCTACTATTTCCTTTCCATGTTACAACCTCATTAATTTCTCGTCGCATCCTCTCCTTCATGGCAAAAAAGTGAGCAGACCTTGGTAAGGGACGGATCAAACAATGACCCAATCGAAGCGATCTGCTGCCGTTTTGGGTAGCTTGGTGATGGGAATATCCATTGTTTATCTTCTCCACTCCATTATGGTTATCGGGTTGGACCAACAATTAGAGGGGCTCTGATGTTCAGCCCTTAACCTTAGCTAAGTCAGGCATTTTGCTGACATTACGTGGCGATTTCAAGCCTTATGTTTGGCCTCCAATATAACATTTTTAGATATGGTAACATCTTGTCGGACCCTGTGAATAGAATACTTTGATTATGTGATTCGTGCATAATCAAAGATCTCGTGTCACCATAACATGGTAACAACTTCTATTATCCAAACATTCATTTCCATCAGCGCGGGTTCTAACTTCTTTAGCATGTCACCAATATCTTCTGCTTCAATGTTTTCAATCTTAACTGCTTCTTTCTGAGCCTTAGGATTCGTGATGGAAAGGAACAAGCCAATAGCATACCAAGGTCTTACTCGTAGGTTCGTCCTTTCCTTTCGACTCAAAGCATCTGTACGGAGATTTTGCTTTCCCCGGGTATGATAACGAATCTCGCAATCGTAATCACTTAGGAGTTCTATCCATCGGCGTTGTCTCATATTGAGTTCTTTTTTATTTAAGATATGTTGTAGGCTCTTATGATCGTGTAGAACACTCCATCTTTTGTGCAATACAAATCTGTAAGACTTAAGGGCGCAAATACAGCTCCTCCCCAACCTCACATATATTAATAATAAAAATATCAAACTAATTACTCCTAAAATCCACCATCAAAAAATCAAATACTCCACAAAAACATTCATCACCCAACCACCCACAACATAATTAATATACTCCACTTATCTCCATAAACAAACACCACTAATCCCCTTAAAATAACAGAACCTCAACCAAAATTAAAAATTAACTACTAATTTAACAAAAAACTTCCAAAATCATCCAAACACTACCTCCTCACCTCCATTTCCTATTTATTCTCCTTCCTACTAATCTTATAAGCACCTCCACCACATAATTACACCACTATTATCAACCAACACCTCAACACACCCCCCCCCTCTACAAATCTCAATCCCCCAATCAACTCCCTCATAAATCTTCCCAAAAAAAACCCCAGACATCAACCCAGAACTCACCATCACGCTATCCACCCCACACCCACACATTCTTCAT
Source organism: Tanacetum coccineum (assembly GCA_026074375.1). NCBI lineage: Eukaryota > Viridiplantae > Streptophyta > Magnoliopsida > Asterales > Asteraceae > Tanacetum > Tanacetum coccineum. Next base: position 27,146 of record BQNB010027488.1, read on the forward strand.
AATATAATGTCACACCCCTTCATACAACACAAACATCCCCACCCCCCAACTACCAAATTAAACACCCACTTCACTTCTTAACACTTCACCTCCCTCTTAAGACGATATACCCCCAACACGCGCACACACACCACACCTCTCAACCACATTAACTCTCACAATATAAATCCTCTAAATACCAACACCACACCAAACCACCTAGATATACCCATCCCACTCAAACTACTCCATAATTAACCCCACACACCACAATAGATAGATACTACCCCTCACACACCAATTCACCTACCTACCCCCCCCCCCTCTCCCTCACCCAGATCCAACACACACCCCACCCCACCCTCTTGCGAACCCCACTCACCACTCACTCTCCGTGTGCGCCATGGTATATATATACAAAAAATCCCCCCCCCCCATCCATATGTGACTATACTATTTTATATTAGATACATCTCTACTCTCACTCACACTCTAATATGAGATATATAGAGTATTATATACCTGTGTGTATTACCAAACCACATCCCTCAAACATCCCCCCTCACATACATCTCTACCTGTTTCCCCCTATCCTACTTTACAATAGCTATATATATTCATCATCACACTTCTCAAGTCTCTGCATTTGCGACGTCTCTCTCCTATTATTATATACTCTTCATATACCTCTCATCCACTCTAATATAACCTCCCTTCCCTTAAAAACAACCCACTCACATAGATCCTATATTTTTTTCAGAGATATATATAATATATACCTTACCAACTCTCCCCAGTGTGTGCCTCTCTCGCTCACCCTCTATCTACATAGAGATCCTCCTCATTTAATCACATATAGTCATTTTATATCTCATCAACTAGAGATATCACCACTCACTCTCTCTCTCTTCCACACTGCACTTCTAGTAGCTATCCCCATTTTAACACTTCACGAGTGATACTCGATAACACCCAAACCCAACTTCCACTATAGAATAATCTTAACAACCAACTAGAGAGACACAAACCACAATCTCTGCTTTTTTTTATAATTACGAATGTCCTTTATGACTTAACCACAATCTCTTATCATAGTCGCAGAGATACATAAACTATTCTCTAATAAGACCAAATTTTTATACTCTTAGACTCTCTACTCTCTTAGATAGATACAAATCCTAACCTCTACCAAACACTCTACACCCCATAAATACCCTTCGTTGGAGATGCCTAATTTTTAACAGCCTCAATCTTAGTTGGGTCTACGTGAATACCACTGCTATCGATCACGTGTCCAAGGAACTTCACCATATGGATCCAAAATTCACACTTGGAAAATTTATGAGGTCCATGAATACCGCAGGTGCGTTGGTCAACCCAAAAGGCATAACTTGGAACTCATAGTGTTCGTATCGTGTTCTGAAAGCAGTCTTGGGAATATCTTCTTCTCTAACCCTTAACTGATGATAACCTGACCTTAAGTCTATTTTCGAGTAGATACTGGATCCTTGTAACTGATCGAATAAGTCATCGATCAGTGGTAAGGGGTAACGATTTTTCACTGTAAGTTTGTTCAACTCAAGATATTCGATACACATTCGGAAAAATCCATCTTTCTTTTTGACAAACAAGATCGGTGCTCCCTACGGAGAGGAACTTGGTCTTATAAAACCTTTGTCGGACAGTTCTTTCAGTTGCTCGGCTAATTCCTTCATCTCTGCAGGTGCAAGACGATATGGTGCGCGGGCAACAGGTGCAACTCCGGGTATTAACTCGATGTGAAATTCTACTTGGCGCGTCAGGGGTAGTCCCGAAAAATCTTCAGGGAATACTTCCAAAAAGTCTCTGACGACAGGCACGTCTTCTATTTATTTTTCGGATGCCTCAGTTTCCTCTTTCTTCATCATTTGAACTAAGAACACTTGACATCCTTTGTCGATGTACCCTTATGTCCTGATGCTCGAGATGACCTCTAGTCTGGACTCATTTTTAACTCCGCTTCTCTTGCCTTGTATGATTAGCATATCATTTCCATACGGAACACGAATGTACTTCTCATAATACATAACCTCCGCACGATGCTCGGCCATCTAATCCATTCCGACGATGACGTCAAAACTTCCTAGTTCTATAGGGAGTAAATCGATTTTGAACAGGTGATTTTGCAAGTTAAGAGTACACCCTCTTAAAATAGTGTTTGTGGTTAGCGACTTTCTGTCGGATATCTCCACACTATAATTAGTATCTAAGGTTGTAGGAGGGATGTCTATATATTTACTAAAAGTATATGACACAAAGCTTCTATCCGCACCAGTATCAAATAGCACCGAAGAATAAACATTATTGATCAAGAACGTACCATTCACCACATTGTCATCTTTCATAGCAGCTTCAACACATAGGCTGTATACTCTGCCAGGTGCTCTGCGTCTTCTTTGAGTGCTGGTTGATGAGCGGTATTGAGAGTAACAGAATGAACGTACACGTTCCACCAAGTTAAAGCACTATTTAGCAGTGTGCTAGAAGCAAACTTAACTTTGTCACCTTCTGCAACGTTGCTAATCCCAAATTGAGATTCTAGTTTCTCAAACCATCGGGTTAAGCCTACAACACCTTCAGTACCATGGAAGTTTTCATGCATGACTGCACGGAATTCTTTGTAGTTGCATGCCCTATTCTGGGAAGAGTTGGATCCTAGGTTGGTCTCTTCTTGAGTGCTTGCAACATGAGTCACAGCGGCAGCTGCGAGTGCTTCAGCTACTCTTGTGGCAATGAGCTGGTTGAGCATCTGAGTGTCAATGCCACTGTTGATGTCCACGTTGTTTCGGTTGGTCGAACGGTTGACTGGAGGGTTCCAGCGGACAGTTGGGCGTCGTCCGGGTGCCATTTTCTATAAGAGAGACAATGGAAATGACAGTTATGACATGTACGAAAATTGTATGCGTAAAGATAGTCATGGTACTACAAATGGCATGTCTTTTGAAATCAATATTGTTATTATTTGCAAACACGATACTCATTCCGAAGAGTAAGGGGGTATAAGAGTTCACTAGCCGTGACAAACCCATAGCTTAGTGGTTGTACAAAAGACAAAAATAAAACTAGTTGTTGTTACGGTAGATTCGCTGGACCACTTCCTCGAGTGCCTCATTCCTCTTTTGTCGTGCTTCCTCCTGAGCATTACTAGCACGATCCTCCGCATCCTTACACACTTGTCTAAGCTGAGCAATCAGTTCGTCCACAGATAGCGTCTCCAACGAACTTTCCTCAACTCGGGGCTTTACATCCCACAGTATCGGGAAGGCTTCTAACTCCTCCAAACAGGTATTTGGGTAACGGTCCATGTCCTCGAGAATGGTATGCAACTGTCCTCTAAGGCGTGTCGTGCATACGGTCAAGACTGTCTCAGGAACAGGCACTGAACCCTGACCAGTTTCCTCCCCATAGGCAGTTAGAGCTTCTTCTCTCCGGGTGGGGTCCGTTTCAGCAATCATCCGCTGGTAAGCAGCCATCGAGAATGGGGATGAAGGTGAGGGTGGTGGAGTAACAGGATCAATTTGATAATCATCAAGGTTAATAGCAGAAATTCTGGCATGTTCAGCAAGATTTGGCTTAATGGGTAAAATAGACATACGAGCGGTACGTTTGATAGTTGGGGGAAATGGTAATACGGATGGCAAAATAAGTAATCCGAGAGTAGGACGTCTCCTATGATACACCTGGGGAAGTGTGTCGGGGAGTCTGGGAGGTATTAGGGTGGTGTTATCGGTGTGTCTCAATTCATCTGAGTTTGACATGTCGTTGAGACAAGAAAATATGAAATAAGGATATAGGCATTTGTCAAAATACTCTTAGTTAAGTTTGTTTAATACACATGTAACCCATATTATGTATATGTATCTCAGATATGTCTATTTCACATGTATCCTATTTTAATATATATGTACTCCTTTGATTGTTGCTTCCTATGTACCCCATATTGAGTCACCAGCAATGACAGACAATAGAAGCATAATAATCATGTTAAACAGATAAGTAGTTATAGTCTAGTGCTACCTAACGCAACCTAGTTCTCTATAACTCAGAGCTCTGATACCAATCTGTCACACCCCCAAAATATTAGAGTATAATGGCAATCGAGGGCGTGTGACTTCATGAATATCATGCTTCTAAGCAATACAGAACGACCTCTATATGAGACGTTTAAGAAAATCGATCACTTGTATTAGGAAATAATAAATAGTTAAAAACATTCTGCGGAAGCATAAAAATAAGTAATACGACATCGTTTTCAATTAGTACAAATGATCTTTAATAACTGGAAATGACTCCAATGCATGAGACTTCACATAGCATCTTCGTTCTTAATACCTGAGAAAAACATTGCTAAAGTGTCAACATAAAGTTGGTGAGCTCATAGGTTTGGTTTAAGCAGAAATGTTTAATGTTTATGAACCATAAGATTTTATCCACATATGACAATATAACAGATACAAAGTCATATAAATTGCATTACTATCGTCTAAGCTCATGACACCGAAGCGTTAACATATACCAACAATAATGAATGCCCTTGCAGGTGTCTAACCCGGGACACCCGTAATCTGACTCAAATGAAACTGTATTCGCTTGACTAATGTCAGTCCAAGTCGAACAGGGACGTCAATCCTGATAGATCTATCCATAACATTCGCGCTTACAAGTAATTAACGGTTCATGATAAATCGGGCAAATAACAACTTGGTTAAATCGGGACTTAGGACCATCAGTAATGTATATATTGTACTTGTGTTTCACATGTTTTTAAAATAAGCAATGTTCCACCCCCGAAAACAATTAGAGTTAAGGGGCCCATGGAAACTCACCTTGTTCAATTAGTCCGCCTTGAATAGGGAAATTGGATCTTTACACGTCAAATAGTGACTTAGTCAAACACCTAAGTAATTACGATAAATCTAAGTGTACATTCTAAGAACTCAATATACGAATTATCCAACTTATTCGTCCAATAATAAAATATCAGTTTATGTTCTCATATCGTTGATTAGACCGTTGGCTCTAGGTATGATACACGACTACGCACATGTAAGTATTTATACTTAATTTGATGAAATTATGTGCTATAACTTATAATCACATGGTCACTTTGTTAAAATAATACAATTTATGTTTTATATATATATTTATCTCGCTTATTTACCTACTTTAGTCGTCACTTAAATCTCGTCTAAATATCCATTTTATATATTGCAGTTTATGTGAAAACGTCTAAATAATTTTTGTAAAAATTATTTACTTGTATTTAATATTCTTACGTTTCAAAGTTTACAATTTAAATCATATGGCTTTTAAAATCATGTTTTGAACTCGAATAGACTTTAGTTTATTTTTAGTGTCAACTAGATTATATAATACGAAACAAGTTTATTTTACTCTTTTAAAAGTTCGGTTTTATCGTAACTAATTCTAAGCCATTAAAAGTAATATACCATTTCTAGTGTCAATTATATAGTTGTGGAAATGCATTCTACTCTACACGCATGAATTATATATACTATACGTAAGGTATACTATCCATTTGCAAAAGGAGGAACAAGTTAAAACATGACATACCATGTCATACCCTACTAGCATGACACATCCAGGAAGAGCATGCATGCAAATTTTATGTCACCATGCTTTCCTTTCTTTCACATGTTGGCTACTAATTATATGTACCAAAGTTTTGTTATTTTATGTAGCTATAAATAAGTTGGTTGTTCATTTACCTAGCTTGCTATTCTCATGCACAAGTATCACCAAATAGGAAATGGTTTGCCATCGAAGTAGTACCACTTCGACAAGGGTGTCCAGTCCTTTGGTTCAAACCATGAAGGTGCGTCGGGGTCAAGTGCAGCCGCACCAAGGAGGGTGCGTTGGCTGCCCAACATGGTTCGTCCGGTTGGTTTCAAAGTGCCCAAAAGGGTGCGTTCGTCGCATGGCAGCAGCCCGCTAGTACGAGACCACTATGGCCACGCACTCGTCACCGTGCAGCAGCAACAGTGGCAACATGCCAACTGTCGCACGCTTGCGCAAGCAGCGGCAACAGTGGCAGCAGCCGCCGACTGTGCATGCTAGCATGCATGGCGACGTGGCTCGAATGTCCAACAGGTCGGGGTAGGTTGGCCAACCAACGAGCAGCCCCTTCTGCTCACGTTGGTGCTGTCATTGGCGAGGCGCGACCACGACGAGGCAGCAGCCCCTCGTCGCACATTACTTAGGTGGTCGAGTTATGGTTTGGTCATGGTCACAACATAAATATTCAACACGTAACTCTTAGTTCTACTCGCCCCTAGTGCCAACGTTTTATAATCACGAAACAAGTGTCAAGTTTTACTCGTCTAAAGTAGTCGTATAGTTCTTGTTTGATCTAGTTTTAAGTCCATCGTTTACGTATCAAACTTCATGCATAGCATGACAAAAGTTCGACATGCGTACGTTTACAAGGACCATGCATGGGTTGCACCATGCATGTCGTGTGTTACAACCAGGGGCGGATCTACATTGAACACAGGGTATGCACGTGCATACCCTGTGTATAATCTTAGTAGTGTAAACACATCTTGATTTTTTCGAATGTTAGTGCAAAATACATTGCAAATTTACGGGCGCACACCCTCTAATCTGATGGAAAATTATGAGTGCACACCCATAAATTTCAAAGAAGAAGAAAAAGGAAGGACTGTAAATTAAAGTAACACTTGCAGAGTTGCCGTATGTTGAAGAAGAAGAACTAGTCAACTAGGTCAAATGATTATTTCCTTCTAGAGCCCAATTGTAGAATTGAACTAATTAGTTAGTATGGTATTCAGTTTTGAGTCCATGTGAATCTCTCCCTAGCCCAGCTCACTAGAAATTGCATTTAGCCATTTACCATCACAGGATTAACTTTGAGTCCACGTAGCCATTGGTCATTCTTTTTAACATAGTGTATTTTTTTCCCCTTCGAGTCGCATGGGAAACTAATTTGAAATTTGTCTTTTACTTTTTATAAAAGGTCTGTTGTTTATTTGTCGTCCTTGATTTATGTTTGTCGATCATAATGATTGATACATAAAAGTTTAATTTGTTGTGAAATATTATTAGATGAGCTTACTTTAACACAAATTGAACCAGTTTTGATTATCATAGTCGAATCTGAATAACCAATTTAATCTCGTACAACCCGATTCCCGAACTTGATAAACCAAATCATCTATAGTAAGTTGGATCCGAAAAATGAACAATCGTGCCTAATCTTAATATTGTTAAAAAAATCTGACCCGAAAAATCTAGCCCAAAAAAACAAATTTATATAACTCTATAAAATAGTGCATACCCTAGCCTTAATTTCTGGATCCGCCACTGGTTACAACAAAGTGAAAGTCGTATATGATAAATATGAAGCTACAAGAATGACTTATGAAGGTCCAAGTTTTGCTAGGCAATGCGGAAAGATGATGGTAGTAAGGAAGCTCGAACCAACCCTTGGTTAATACTACCCTTTAAACCCAACGTTCACTAGCTAAAATTCTACTCGAACCTTACTTCTCTTGTTTGATCTTGTGCGTGAGGGTGCTACTAGAAGTGAAGAGAATAGGTGTCTATTTATACTACAAGTTCGTGCATTTACTGAAAACTTTCAAAACTTCTCGTGAATGTTTATTATTCACTCACTATTGAGCATAGTTGTATAGTATAACTATTGATAGCGAATCTCCCTATTTGTGAAATGAAGTTTGCAGGAGAAGAGATATTGACATGTGAAGACTTTGAAAGAACATAATGTGTAGGACATTAGGTGTAAGGAATATAATGATAATGTTTGTTTGCCTATTTTGAATTTCTCCACGGATTGTCGTAGATATACATTCATGTATTAAAGTTTTGAGGTGAATGAAATGTCAAAGTACAATATTTATTTAGGAGAATTTAAATATTGTCACATGTATGGTTTTTGTTTTTTGTTTTGAAGTATGGATGGGTTCACAGAATAATATTGGTGTGTGACTTTGTTTCACAGGGCGTGAAAAATATGATTTTATTGCTACGCATTTTCTAAAATACCCTTTTAGATCCGAAAGCAAAATGATGATTTATACGCGCTATTAAAACTCTCAATAGCGTAAAATATTGTATGTCGCTTGAAGGATAACTTTTTATTGGAAAGTAACGGCAAATTTGCAAATGCTCGTGGTACACACTCTTACATAAAATGAAAAGGAGTTCTAAATTTTTCCGAGGTGCTACAATGGTCAAGGCACGAACAAAGCATTCGTCAATTTTAATCACTTTAAGTTTTTTAAGCAAAGCCGAACCGGATAGTGTTCTTAGATGACGATGTTGTAGTTTAAACAGAAACTCTTGGTGTAAACTTAATAGACAATGGTTAAATGGATACGGAATACAACGAAATGTTATAAACATTCAAAACAAATGTTATAAACATCAATGGACATATTTAGGTCCTAGAAAATTATCGGTAACCTATTTTGAATTCATGATTTGTTAGGTCATCATTATCACAAGTTGGAGATTAGCAAAAAATTGATACTACGAAGCTATCTTTTTAACTTAAATGTAAAGAGATGAGTTATTTTGCATACTAATTTCTCCCTGCATATCAAGGGACAAATCTTGACCATCCATTTCATTAGATTAAAAAGACATGATTTAAGATTAAAAAAAACATGGAGGGACCAAAAGTGTAAACTTACTAAAACTCAAACTACAACTCCCTCATTATTTGTAGTGTTGGCAAATCTTGCCCAAATTGCAATTAATTGATTTTTTTGACATTTTGAACGTATTTTTACGTTTCTTTACGTTTTTTACGTTCTTATACGTTTTTATACGTTTTCTTCTGTTTTTTTACGTTTTCGGCTGTTTTTTTATGTTTTCGTCCGTTTTTTAACGTTTCGTTCAGTTTTTTTCACGTTTTCTTCCTGTCTTTTATTATATACGTTTCTCATCCGTTTTTTACGTTTTCCGTCAAGTTTATTTACGTTTCGTTCCGATTTTTTTATTTTTTACGGTTTTCCTTCAGTTTTTTTACTTTTCCTCATTTTTTACGTGTTCGTCTAATGTTTTACATTTTCGTCCATTTTTTTACGTTTTCGTCTGTTTTTTTACGTTTTCGGCTGTTTTTTACGTTTTCGTCCGTTTTTTAACGTTTTCGTCAGTTATTTTACGTTTTCATCTGTTTTTTTACGTTTTCGTTCATTTTTTTACGTTTTCGTCAGTTCAGTTATTATTACGTTTTCCCGCAGTTATTTTTACTTTTCGTCCTGTTTTTTTACGTTTCTCATTATATCCGTTATTTTTACTCGTCGCCAGTTTTTTTTTTACGTTTTCGCCCGTTTTTTAACGTTTTCGTCAGTTATTTCACGTTTTCGTCTTTTTTTACGTTTCATTCGTTTTTTTACGTTTTTTGTCAGTTTTTTACGTTTTTGTCAGTTTTTTTACGTTTTCGTTTGTTTTTTTATGTTTTCGTGCATTTTTTTACGTTTTCGTCCGTTTTTTAACGTTTTCGTCAGTTATTTTACGTTTTTGTATTTTTTTTACGTTTTCGTCCGTTTTTTTACGTTTTCATATATCCGGTTTTATAACGTTTTCGACAGTTATTCAAACGTTTTCGGTCCTTATTTTCTTTTCTATACATTTTTACGTTTCCACCGTTTGTTATTTTTTGTCTGTTTTTTATTACGTTTTTTTGACATTTTTCATACGTTTTCAGCACGTTTTTTTACATTTTCATAACTATATCGTCTGATTTCGCACCGTTTGCGTCTGTATTCGCACGTTTGTTCTTACGTTTTCGCACGTTTTTCTACGTTTTCCGCACGCTTTCACGTCCGCATTCAACGCATTTTCATACTTTCCCCCCGCGTTTTCCGTCAGCTTTCCAGCGTTTTCGTCCAGCTCTCGCGCAGTTTCCTCCAACTCACACAAGCGCTTTATGCCACCCTCGCGCTGTTTCGCAAGCTCCTCGCGAGTTTTTTTTCGTCACTTTCGTCACGCATAATCCCTGTTTTCGTATGCTTTCGCCCGATTTCCTACCCTTTCATTCGCCCTTTTTCGCACACTTTCGTCAAAATTCGCACGTTTTAAAGAAGACTAGGTATAATATCACAAGTGATATATACATAAACTTTAAAATATATGCCAAAAACTCTAAACCCTTAACCACTAAACCTATAGCAAAAACCTTAAACCACTAACTACAAGGTATAATATCACAAATGATATATACAGAAACTTTAGAATATATACCAAAAACCCTAAACCCCTAACCACTAAACCGTACACTAAAAACCTTAAACCCCTAACCACTAGGTATATTATCACAAGTATTATATATATACATAAAGTTTAAAATCTATACCTAAACCCCTAACCACTAGGTATAATATCACAAGTGATATAAACATAAACTATAAAATCTATACCAAAAACCCTTAACCTCTAACCACTAAACCATATACCAAAACGTTAAACCCCTAACTACTAGATATAATATCACAAGTGATATATACATAAACTTTAAAATCTATACCAAATATCCTAAACCCCTAACCACTAAACCATATACCAAAAACCCTAAACCCATAATCACTAAACCTTATACCAAAAACCCCTAAACCCCAATCACTATGTATAATATCACAAGTGATATATATATAAACTTTAAAACCTATACTAAAAACCCTAAACCCCTAACCACTAAATTTTATACCCAAAACCTAAACCCTTAACCACTAAACCCTATACCATAAACCCTAAACACCTAACCACTAAACCATATACCAAAACCCTAAACCTCTAACCACTAAACCCTGTGCCAAAAACCTTCAACCCTCCTCCCTAACCACTAATCCTTATACCTAAACCCTAAACCCCTAACCACTAAACCCTATGCAAAAACCCTAAATCCATAAACACTAGGTATAATATCACAAGTGGTATATACATAAACTTTAAAATCTATACCAAAAACACTAAACCCCTGACGACTACCCTATACCAAAAACCTAAACCTCTAACCACTAGGTGTAATATCACAAGTGATATATATACATAAACTTTAAAATTTATACCCTAAACCTTAAACCCCTAACCACTAAACTATATACCAAAACCCCTAAAACCCTAACCACTAAAACCTATACCAATACCTTTATAAACTAAGATTCACTCGTAGCTTAACAATTATTACCCCTGACATTGTAGTATCACCGGTGATAAATAAATATATAATAAAATCTCATGTGATAAAGTAATATAATGTGACATTAGTTATGGTATTTCACATATAATTAATATCACATGTGATAAAGCAATATAATGTGACACTAATTGTGATTATTTTTGAAAATCTTAACATGTAATCAATGTTATTTATCACTTGTGATATTATACTGTTAGTAGGATTAAAAGGGTTAAAACATAGTTTTTATAGTGTTTTAATTTAATTTTCACAAATTATGTTTGATATATGGTTAGAATGGTAAAGATGTTTATTTTTATGTCAAACATGATCAATCATTTAATGTTTTACACAAATACTTATGCTCATTTCATGACATCATGTTGAGTGTTCGAACGTACAAATATGTTATATCACATGTGATACTTCAAGCGGGTTTGATGATAAAAAATAAAATTCTTCGATATTCATCAACTTCTATAAATAAACTATTTTGATTTGGAGGTCCAAAAATTATGTATGATAAATGGTTAGAAAGCTAAGGATATGTACTTTTAAATGCCAAAAACGATGAATCAGTTGGAGTTCCACACAAATATTTATACCCGTTTAACGAAAGTATGTGAAGTGTTCTAACTTACATATTAGTGTAATATCACAAGTGATATATCAAACAAAATACTGAACGAGAAAAAACAAAAAAAAAGTTTGTCGAAAGTATATGAAAGTGCCCCTCTATTTAAAGATAATTAAATGCTCGTCACGATGGTGTAATTTATAAATCTTAACGTTTTACGGTTTTTGCGGTATGTGATTTTTAAAAATAAGGGTAAAAGTGTGTTTTAATTAAAAAACACAAAGGTAAGAAGGGGTGGTGGATGTTTTTTAAGGTTTAATCTTATCCATTAAATAAAGTTAAATCTTAGATTAATCCTCACCATTAGATCAAACTCAAATGAATGGTGAAAATTTATCCCTTAGTATGTGAGAAGAAACTGGTATGCAAATGAACTTTTCTCTAAATGTAAATTATAAACTACTGCTACTCTAATTATGATTATTCACTTATTAAAATGTCTTTTAATTTAGCATTTCAAGACAGAATATTTAAATGTCAAGCGAATTTACATACATTATAAATAAAGTAAATGGCATACCATACACATGGGTTATGGTTGGTTTACTGGTAATGACAACATGCGTTAACCTAATGGTCATAAGTTCGAATCCTAGTAGTCCTCTCATGGTCCTTTTTAATTTTAATTTCTTATATTAATCCTTATTGATTTACATCTATATCTTTAATTACATCAAAATCCTTATTACACGAGGACACTGGCCCTTTTGTTACCAAGCTAAAGTTTTTCTCCTACACATTTTGGGTATCGATGGGAGCTTGGTTGGGGGCAACGTCGCCCCCCCCACTACCTTACACGTCGCCCCCCCACTACCTTACACATGGCTCCGCCCCTGCATCAGTTGCTCTTGACGTACAAATTAAAATGATTGGATGTTTCCATAATGCGAAAATACATCGATATAGGACTTCAACACGGGTCACTTAGAACATGGCGTCGATCTAGACAATGTGAAAGCTTTAAAAACTGGCGATTATCCAAAACACTTGGGCATATTCAACGTCTCTAAACACCAGATTGGGGTCATTTACCGATCCGGTTATTTAAGCAACTACATGGGTAATTTGGCATTATAGAAACAAGTTGTGCTTCGACTTGATCCCCCACGGAAATATTTGCTTAAATATGATATAACAAGCCATATTTTGCCCGCATTGATGATTGGCGTTGCTTCGTGGCTGTGTTTACTTATTATAGATGTGGTTGTTTTTTTTTTAGCATGATTGCCCTCGTGTTGATCGTATTTTTTTATTTTTGTTTTGTGGCGGGTTTAATTTTTTTTCGGTCTCAATGTTTTAATAGTGTTTTTTATATGGGCTTATGTGTTGGCGAGGCGTAATGTCCGAGTGTATTTTTTTATCTGAAAAAATCATATATTTTTTCTGCGTCATGTCGTGTATTTTATTTAATCGAATACAACAATACTTTTGTAATAAAATTTGTTATTTTGGCCCGAGCAATTTTATTTAATATTTTGTGCAATAGTTTATTTTTTTATAATCAGCTTATGTGTTTGGTCCTCTTGCCGCGATAATTTTTTTGATCAAAATAATTAATACTTTTGTAATTTGTTTTTTTTACGTGCCGGAGCAATTTTAATTTAAATTTGTCCTGGATAAAGAAAAAGAAAAAGAAAAAAAACTAAATGGTTTTAGAGTGTTGGGCGGACAACATGACTAGGGCGTAATGTCGTGTTATTTTCTTATCTGAATAAATCTATATATTTTTTCCAGCGTCATTTATTCGTGGGATTTTTTTGATCTAATAAATCAATACTTTTGTAAAAAAATTTGTTCTTTTGTGCCGAGCAAATTTTTTTTTAATTATTTTTGTGCAATATTTATTTTTTTTATATCATCTTATGTGTTTTTGGTCTCGTGCCGCCGGAATATTTTTTTGATCAAAATATTTATGTACTTTTGTAAATTTTGTTATATTTTGTGCCGAACAAATTTTTTTTAAATATCCTGGATAAGTAAAAAAAAAGATAAAAGGGCCGTCCCATGGGCCGGTTACTGTAGCTACTGTTGCGAGGCATTATTATTTTTTATTTTTTTTATTTTGTGTGATTTTATTTTTTCGGCCTCATGTTTAATAGTTTGTTTTTTCTATAGGTTATATGTGGAGGCTCATGTATTAAAGGTTTCTTTTTTGGCTATACTGTTTTCTTTTTTAATATAATTATCATAGGAACATGGCGATTTTTTTGTAATTCTGTGTGGGTTATTTTTTAGGTCTCATGTTAATAGTTTTTATTTGTGCGGGTTTATTTTTTCGGTCTCATGTTTAATAGGTTGTTTTTCCATAATGCGAAAATACATCGATATAGGACTTCAACACGGGTCACTTAGAACATGGCGTCGATCTAGACAATGTGAAAGCTTTAAAAACTGGCGATTATCCAAAACACTTGGGCATATTCAACGTCTCTAAACACCAGATTGGGGTCATTTACCGATCCGGTTATTTAAGCAACTACATGGGTAATTTGGCATTATAGAAACAAGTTGTGCTTCGACTTGATCCCCCACGGAAATATTTGCTTAAATATGATATAACAAGCATAGTTGCCCGCGCGTTGCTGCGGGGCGGTGTTTCTTTTATTATAGATGTGGGTGTTTTTTTTAAGCATGATTGCCCGCGTGTTGATGCGGTATTTTTTATTTTTTATTTTGTGCGGGTTTATTTTTTCGGTCTCATGTTTAATAGTGCGGGTTAATTTTTGCGTTAAAATTTTATTTTTATTCTTTTCTATTTTTTATTTGTGCGGGTTTATTTTTTCGGTCTCATGTTTAATAGTTTGTTTTTTTTTATATGGGCTTATGTGTTGGGCCTCATGTCGCGAGTATTTTTTTATCTGAATAAGTCAATATTTTTGTAGTTTTTTTTTCTATTTTATACCGAGCGATTTTTTTTACATTGCCTAAAAAAAAAATAAAATTTGTTATTTTGGCCCGAGCAATTTTATTTAATATTTTGTGCAATAGTTTATTTTTTTATAATCAGCTTATGTGTTTGGTCCTCTTGCCGCGATAATTTTTTTGATCAAAATAATTAATACTTTTGTAATTTGTTTTTTTTACGTGCCGGAGCAATTTTAATTTAAATTTGTCCTGGATAAAGAAAAAGAAAAAGAAAAAAAACTAAATGGTTTTAGAGTGTTGGGCGGACAACATGACTAGGGCGTAATGTCGTGTTATTTTCTTATCTGAATAAATCTATATATTTTTTCCAGCGTCATTTATTCGTGGGATTTTTTTGATCTAATAAATCAATACTTTTGTAAAAAAATTTGTTCTTTTGTGCCGAGCAAATTTTTTTTTAATTATTTTTGTGCAATATTTATTTTTTTTATATCATCTTATGTGTTTTTGGTCTCGTGCCGCCGGAATATTTTTTTGATCAAAATATTTATGTACTTTTGTAAATTTTGTTATATTTTGTGCCGAACAAATTTTTTTTAAATATCCTGGATAAGTAAAAAAAAAGATAAAAGGGCCGTCCCATGGGCCGGTTACTGTAGCTACTGTTGCGAGGCATTATTATTTTTTATTTTTTTTATTTTGTGTGATTTTATTTTTTCGGCCTCATGTTTAATAGTTTTTTTTTTCTATAGGTTATATGTGGAGGCTCATGTATTAAAGGTTTCTTTTTTGGCTATACTGTTTTCTTTTTTAATATAATTATCATAGGAACATGGCGATTTTTTTGTAATTCTGTGTGGGTTATTTTTTAGGTCTCATGTTAATAGTTTTTATTTGTGCGGGTTTATTTTTTCGGTCTCGTGTTTAATAGTTTGTTTTTTTATATGGGCTTATGTGTTGGGCCTCATGTCGCGAGTATTTTTTTATCTGAATAAGTCAATATTTTTGTAGGTTTTTTTTCTATTTTATGCCGAGCGGTTTTTTTTACATTACCTACAAAAAAAAAAAAAAAAAAAACCAAATGGGCTGGCCCAAATTGAGAGCCCCAATGAGGCATTATTATTTTTTATTTTTTTTAATTTGTGTGGTTTTTAATTTTTCAGGCCTCATTTTTAATAGTTTTTTTATTTCTTATGGGGCTTATTGTGGGTGCCCATGTTTAAAAAAGGATTCTTTTATTTTTTGGCTAATACGGGGTTTTTTTATAATATAATTATTATGGGAACAAGGCGTTACGGGGAAAAAAAAAAAAAAAAAAAAAAAAAAAAAATAAAAAAAAAAAAAAAAAAAAAAAAAAAAAACAAAAAAAAAAAAAAAAAAAAAAAAAAAAAAAAAAAAAATAAAAAAAAAAAAAAAAAAAAAAAAAAAAAACAAAAAAAAAAAAAAAAAAAAAAAAAAAAAAAAAAAAAAAAAAAAAAAAAAAAAAAAAAAAAAAAAAAAAACAAAAAAAAAAAAAAAAAAAAAAAAAAAAAAAAAAAAAAAAAAAAAAAAAAAAAAAAAAAAAAAACAAAAAAAAAAAAAAAAAAAAAAAAAAAAAAACAAAAAAAAAAAAAAAAAAAAAAAAAAAAAATTTGGGCCGGCCCAGCCCAAGTGGGCCGGGTACTGTAGCAAGGCGGGTACTGTAGCAACGCTGCCAAAAACGGCAGCGATTTAACCCTATTATAGTATATATATATAATTACCCTCTTGTTTAATAAGAACATGCCGTTCAAAAGATAATTACGGAACAGCTATAAATGAACAATCGTTTAGGGTCATGTTCACATTATCAGCTTGAAATGATCTGTTATTGTGTTTTGACACAGAGACATCATCAAAGTCAAATTATCTGAAAAACATTTACTTATTACAAATTGTCAAGGATACATGTATAATTATCAATAAGGGTATTCTATAAAGATGTTGTTACGTATTACTGTGAGAATGGCTTTTTTCTTGTGATGACATTGAAAACATTTCACGTATACTAGTTTTCTAGTATAATGTACAAAAGAAAAACATATACACATGCACGATATGATGATTTTAATTATAACATTGGTCCCGGTATTCTATCCCTCTAACGTTGAGATTGATTTTTCGTACCGATGCTCTTACTGCTCTTTACTGTGTTTGTGAGGTTGGTACCTCTGGACATCTGTCAAGCGAATTTACATACATGATAAATAAAGTAAATGGCATGCCATACATAAGGGTTAGGGTTGGTTTACCGGAAATGACCACATGTGTTAAACTATTGGTCACAAGTTTGAATCCTAGACAAACTCGAACCCTTTTTATTTTTTTATTTCTTCTTATATTAATATACCTTCTTTGTGTACATGGTGATTGGAATCGTGTATAAAATCAGACTTCCATGAGGAATCATTTGATAGAAAAAACATAACTAAATATCGTTGGAGTAAATTGTGCATACCACGAACTTACCCTTTTGGAGTATATTTTACAACTTGTTAAACTCATCGCATTGTGAAAGCTGGCAGGACTTGTTCACTAGTGTTTTCCTTGGTTTGGATTTCGGTATCCCATAAACAATGAGTGATGATATTATTGGCTTGTTTGAAGATTAAAGTTATATGATTATATATGGCCTTACATGGCCATATCAATAGCCGAAGGGTCGTCTCGTGAATCTTGAAAGCCCTGTGCTAAAATTATAGATTGGTTTTTTGAGTACGGAAATTTAAGTATGTGTTAAAAGCTCATTAAAATTGCTATTATTGTTACTAGACAAATACCCGCGCAAAACGACGGTGTATTGTGACAAATAATTATACATGCAAACTTATAGCTTTGGTGTGACCCCTAATGCAACACTTATGGTAAATTTAAATTGAAATATGAAGTAAATGTGACATTTCCTCATAGTACACTTATATAATGATAACACACTAAAATGCAGTTGGCGAGGACATGTCTATGACTCATATATACGTGCAAGGGCGGAGGAGATGTTGTGGCTAGTGGATGACTGGGTGATATGCCCCTCCCAACTAGCCCACTAAATACAATATTGCATAACCCGAAATCCCATTCTATAAAGAAAATTAATGATCGGCTCCTCCAACCCCACCTATTCAAATTCGATGAAACATAATAAGGTGCAAATTATCTAGTATATTTTCAATGGTTCGTTATTCTGATACTCCCTTCGTTTTAAAAATTATTGTCCTCCGACAAAAAATACATAGTTTAAAATAAGTGCATTTATTATTTCTTTTCTTCTTACTTTTTAGCAGAATGATAGTTTTACCCCTAGCTAATTAATTAAAGTCTTATTTAAAGTTTGTAATAATAATTTCAAACAAAAGTAATATGGTAAATTTGATCAAACTTTCCTATCTACTTTTAGTAGTCAACAATTAAATTGGATATCTCAAAAAGGAAACGTGGACAATAAATTTGGGACGCATGAAGTACAAAGTATTATTATTTGAACGAGGTATTCAGACTCATGCGATGCACCAGGTTTGTTTTTCGATAAAAATTTAAATTGTTACTTATGTCACGTATTATATAATTTCAGACTCGCGCGATGCACACAGGTTATACCTAATTGTTCACTGCGTAATGTTGATGTAAATTGTAAAGGTGTAAGTATGATGGTGCATCTAATTGAAGCGTGTCGCGTAATTCTTAATCTAATTAATGGTGCATCTGATTGAAACGTGCATCATAATTCTTAGCAAAATAGTTATAAAATAAGCTGAGTTAACCTCAAATCCAACATAACCGGTAAGTGTATTGTTAAGCTCGAGATGGACTTGATCAATTCACTTGTAATATTTAAAATTCTTTAAACCAGTCTTAACATTATTATGAATTTAAATTATGACACGTGCGATGCGCGGACTTTGTTTTTTGATAGAAATTAAACTTTCACATCTAAAACTTAACTTTTGTACTTGTTATTAAAATATCAATCTTTGATGTGTAGTAAAATATGTAAACTTTGGAAATTACTAAACTAGAGACTACACACAAATGGCAAGTGCACCAATCGTATATAATATAGTAAAGTAAGGACCGATTTTATTGTCTCAAGGAAGCCGAAATCAAATCAAGATAATCAATATTCATTTTATATTTAGTTATGAAATGGGTTTTTGTTTTGATTTTTTAATCTACTAAAACTAAGCTAAATTAATTTAAACTAAGAAAATGCTTTAAAATAACTAACTAAAATGGTTTAGAAATAATATGATAAAAACAAGTGTTCACTTAGATATACTTCACTTGGATTAGATAATACTCAACAAGGTGCAATCGTGCGATTTGGGTTACAAATATGGTTAGACTTTGAGGGTCTTCATCATCTACCCCTAACAATAATCGGAAAGTGCTACAAGGGTCTTTGTAAACACCACCTCAAATTGTGCTTTTAAAACCAATCTTTGATTTAACAAAACGTTTGATATTTAGATTCCAATCACACAAAGGGTCATAAGTATGACTAAACAATGTTCAAAACTATTAGCTTACCTACCTAACAAATCCCAATAATCCTTGGTCTAGATTAAAGTTTCATTAAGCATAGACAATTAGTGAAATACAGATGACTTTCAAAAGAAGTTGGTCTACAAGCTTAATCCAATCATTTATAGACATATTGATTGATTAACACAAGATTTGAATAAAGAAAATATCAAAACATTCATTTCATCAAAAACCCCAAATGGGTTTTGCACAATCACACCAAGTTTGTATTATCCAACCATAAGCTACATATAATCTAAGCAAACACAAATAAACTACTCACTCATAATCAGTGATTCAAACAAACAAGTAAAGAAAATCAAACAAGACATAATCTCAAATCAAAGTCAAGAATTAACCGTTGGTTTACAATGATGTTTGTGAGAATTAAATGGTGTTATTCTCCTCTCCAAGTACTTCAAAAAGCCCCAAAAATCTTCAATGGTGGTCCTTGAGTCGTCATTTGGTTGTGGGTGGAAGAGAATGAATAAGAATCCTAAAATTCATGGGTATTTATAGCACCTGCAGAAAGCATACGGCTTTATGCTCAGAGCATATGGCTGTATGCTTCTATTTCAACATATTGGTGTTCTTAGCATATGGCTTTACGTCCAGCTCCATACGGCTTTATAATCATCCCAGACTTGCTGTCCGTACACCTTTATGCCTTTGACTGTATGGCCGTATGCGTATGGTCTTTAATAAAAAATCAAATCTTAAAATCTTCGACGCCATTCATCTCCAATTCGCTTATCCGCATCAAATCATCATACTAACCTTACAAAACAACTTTATAACATAATTAAGCACATATCCATCAAACAAGAATTAATATGGACCTAACTTATGATTATTGCCTCGTAAAATATGAGACGATTTATACAATATCAATCTTACATACATTTTTTCTAAGAATTATCTCAAATGTGGATCAAACTACACAACCACGTAGTAAGGAAAGACCGTTAATTCACATAATATACAAATGTTCAAATGATAATCAAAAACTCGATCATCCACGTGGTGTGTGCCGACTTCGATTATTGCAAGTTGTGAATATTGGGCATTAATGCCCTCAAATCCGAATACAAAATAACACAACAATTAAACGTAACAATAACTTATGATGCTGAAGAAGCTAGCATCTATTTTTTTAGTGTCCAAGCATGGTACTTCCTTCTCGAATAGCCCGCGTCAAAACTTTATAATTGTATAGCTATTGATATTTTCATCAAACAAATATTCATTCATGCATCTTCTACAAATAATTTTGTCACCCCTTATGGTATATTATTACGTATATGCAAATAACCGAATGAATTGGAATCAACAGGGTGTGAGAAAAATGAATTAATTAGTTTATTATGCCTCCTTAAACTCAAGATTAACTTTTCAAATTGATTTTCATTACTCAACCAATGAATGAATTAATTAGAATCCAAAGAGTGTGAGAAAAGTGAATTTATGAAATTAAGTATATGAGTTTTAGTTAATACTTTGCATTTATGTTATAGGATTTTATCTTTTAGTATGTGCGATGCACGTGTCTTGTTACATGGAAGATCAGTGAATCTGTGTTACACTCTGTTCGGGGCCACTATGAAGCACTCAGATCATTTATTGTTTGCCAAGATGAATGTACATTTTTTACAGCTGGAGTTGGTCCATGATTTAAGGATTTTCCCCAGAAATGGGATTTATCAAGAATTGCTTCTTCATCCGGATATGATGGCCATGAAGAGGTTTGTAGTCATGTCAATGCTTATAATGTCAACTACTATTGATTAATGTTAATGTTACTTTATATATATATTGGTCAGGTGGTGAATGATATTTGTGTCCTAGCTTCCACTGAAAGAACTGCTTTTTGTGATGGAACAATTCATGTTTGGAATAGCCAATCAAGAAAAAATATATCTGTCACTACTGAACATGCAGAAAATTATAGACAATATGGGAGCTCGTTGATTTTTGTATCAAGGATACATTCTGAACAGGCTAATAGCTTGACTTTAGCTCACTTGGTAGTGGAATTTTGAGTAGCACATATGATGGGAGGCTGTATACTTGTATTGTATGCATAATCTGGAAACTGTAAACCGGCTTATGGCGGGTATTGGAAATGGTTCTCTCATATAAATTAATGATCGATGAGTTTATTAAACAACATCAACATGCAGTATATAAAACAAAAAGAAAATAATAATCTCATTTTTATGCTATGCAGATTCATTGACATCGATCAAGGTCAAAAGCTTCATTTATGGAGAAGTGATCCAGTTCAAACCATTTTCCTTCTTAATCTCCTCCATAGTGCTCGTTTTGGATCTACCAAACAAGCTAATAAAGGGTGCAGTGTTCTCCATCTTGGATTGCAGCTGGACAAAATTCTGGTCCAAAGGTTGCTGGACTGAGGAGTGGAAATATATTCAACCTGCATGGCAAGCTCTTAGTGGATTATGTAACAAAAGGTTATGATAAGTTCAATGAAGGCTTATGCCATCCTCATTATGTCAAGTGCAGGATACCGCCCATCAAAGTTACCACAACACTGGATTTCTTTCAAAGATTCCTTCACAGTGTCTACAGGAAAGGTTTGAATAGAGGAAGAACCCCTCATGGAATATTATGCTTGATCGTATGCGAATGTTGCTAATTCTGCAGTGTCAAATGTCCCCAGCCAGGATCTCTTACCATTTCTGATTGAATCCCTTATCTCTGCAGCAAAGTGAACTCCAATCCCGAGCTCATATACATGCACAAAAAAAGAAAATCAAGAAACAATTTTAACAATAAATTACAAAATAAAGTAGGAGGAATGAAGACTCGAACTTTTGTGTTTGTACATGTGATTTTGGCCGGTTTATATAAGTTAAATCATCAATTATACTTGCAACCTTTTCAACTTCGTCTCAATCCATAACCGACTTTTAGTTCTATAATAAATAACATGTGATCAATTCCTGCAACTCTTACACTTTCATCTCCTTTCATGATCGAGCCTTGTACAATTTTCAAAGCGAGCTTTACACACCTTTAAGACTCATAAATATAGGGACTCAATCTTTTAATATACAAGAAGATAAGATATACTTTTTATTGTGTAATTTGGGTACAAAGTTTTATTATTTTAGATTGGCTCATATGTCAGAACAAGTGATTCTTAATATGATTCATTAAGGCTTGTGTATTAGTTTAAGCTTCCTGGATTTTCTTTAGAAACACAACAATATATAAAAGCACAACCAATTTTTTTTTTACAAAATACGGCATCCCACCTATTTAAATAAGACACTTAAAGAGCATGGAACACGAAGGGTATGTTTGGCACTAGTAGGAGCTGAAGCGGATCGCTGGAGCGGGTTGCTGGAGCATGTTGCTGGAGCTTATTTTACATGCTAGTTCAACTAGCATTCTATTTAGTAACTTATTTTTTTACATGCTCCTTTAAGCTGTGTCAGCCAAACGAGACTTATTTTTAATGGTAGCTTATTTTTCTAAAAAAAATAAGCTCATGCTATGATAAGCTCTGATAAGTTTGCGCGCCAAACATACCCGAAGACAAACTGCACCCCTGGTGCACCATCCGCAAGATACAGACACAACAAATATATAACAGACCCGCGAACTAAGAACCAAGAGTAACATGTTCTATTTTTCAAGAGCAACATCATCTGGTATATATATTCGGACCATCGTTATCATTTTGCTAATTAAGTTTGGCCTTCTTTAACTAGAAATCCTGGCACCTCCCCCATCTACACGCGCGTAACTGAGGTACAATTGTGACCATTTACCATTTACCTGACCATTCAGATACAAAAATCCTGGGTATTGTTTTAACATGCACAAAAAGGCTTTCCTTAGAGGAGTATGAGTTTAGTCAAGTAGAACATGGTTGCGCCGTTGGATATTCCGACAAAAAAACCACTTAACTATTGTGTAAAAAGTTAAAATTTACTTATTTACTGGCAGTTACTTGGTAAAGATAAAAACGTCGCTACATATCTTTTACACGTAAAAATGTTTACATATACATATCACAGCTACATATTAAAACTTAAAAAACTTAAAAGCAAGTAATGTTTAATTTTCAAAATATTTTTTTCAAACTTAAATACTTACATAATAAGTCAAACAATGCTGTATTAAAGAAATAGTTGTCTTAACAATTTCTGACCAAAATTAAAAAAAAAATGCATGACAATTTTTACCAAAAATTTCTTAATGTAGTTTCTTAAAAAATAGACTTTTTTTGTGTGTTTAGTCCCAACACTAATATTTTTAAAAATTCATACACCAAATTACAACTTTTTTATTATTTTGTTACTTCGTTGATGAAAATGAAACTATATAAGCTTGCCGCTATAAAATCTCGAATACTCATTTTGTTAAAAACAAAACGTTTGTAGTAATAAGTTGTTATATGTTATTAGCAATACTTAGGAGGGTTAAATTTGACTTAGATAATAATAAAGGGTTTAATTGTATTTATTTTAAATAGAGTTTATGATTATTACTTAGATTAGGAAACTAGTTGCTTGGCTTGCAAGACAAACATGTAACCGTCATAAGTATTCGAATTCTATAAGGATTGAACCCCATCTTTATAAATAAAGGTGAAGGGGATGCTACTTTATACATTTTTCATTGCTCATTCGTTAATTAATACAATGTAACATTTGAGGTCACGTGTGTATTACTTTAGATCACGATTTTGCTCTAGCTTTCAAGGTTCGAAAACAAGACCAACATAACATTAATAACATAAACTCGTTTGAGATACCCAGATGAAATATGAATACACAATTACATGAATAATCTTGCATAATAACGTTATAAGTTGTAACAAAGTTAAGATGAAAATCATCAGTTAGTGCCCTCACTTTTGTCATATTTAATGAAAGATCATGTGTCGATTAAACTTTGATAGTTTTCTATTTACCACTATTTATAATACTATATATATGTTGTAAGATACATATTTTATTTCATTGGTTAGATAGTGATATTTGTGTTGTCAACAAGCATAGGATTATCCGCGGCTATTGCTGCGGGAAAGTTAATTTTTTCACTCGCGTTGTTGCGGCCATATGTTATTATTATTATATTTTTTTTAATTTATTGCGGGTTTATTTTTTCGGTCTCATGTTTAATAGTTTGTTTTTTTCTTATATGGCTTTATGTGTTGGTCCTCATGTTTAAAGGTTTCTTTCTTTGGTTATATGTTTTTTTTGTGCAGTTTTATTTTTTTCAGTCCTCATGTTTAATAGTGCGGAGTTTTTTTTCGGTATTATGTTTACTATTTTTTTTTTCCTTATAAGATTTATGTCCCGCGCGTTATTGCGGGGGAGTCAAAAATTTTTTATAACTTTTTTTGTTTCTTTTTTGCGAATGTTTTTAGTATATTATGTTTTTTTTATATGGGCCTTATTGGTTGGCCTCATGTTTTAAAGCTTTGTTTTTTTTTTTTGCTATAATGGTTTTTTTTTTTTTAAAATGACACTGTTAATGCAAATCTAAAGTTGTAACGCTTTGTGATTAATGTCGATTATTTTAAAGTGGTGATTGTTGAATATTTTCCCCCCTATATTTGTGTCAAAAATTAAAAAAAAAAAAAAGTTTATTTAGTGCAGGCCCAAAGTGGGAGCCCAAGGCCCAAAACCAATTGTACAGTAGAAGCACAGATGGTAAATGTATGTATTATAGAGTTGAGATCCTCAAAAACCAAGGCAAAAAAAAAAAAACAAATCGTTAATCCCAACCACTCATTTTTTCATCATCCAGCTTTTCCCACCTTTTTCTTAAAACTCAAAATATCTAAGCAAACATAAATCGATAAACGAAAAAAAATACATCCATCAGCGACGAGTATTTTTTTATCTTCTATAGAGGGGCACTTATATATACTTTCGATCGAACTTTTTCGAATTTTTTTTTTCAATCACGTCCAGTAAAAATCTCATGGGATTGTTTGAAATCACATGAAATGTGATACAAAATCTCATGAATTTTTTCAGACGTGATAAAAAAAAACGGAAAAAACGTTCCGTTGAAAGTATCGCAACGAGTAAATTTTTTATCTTATTATAGAGGACACTTATATATATACTTTTTTCGAAGAACTCTTTTTTTTTTCGATTTTTTTTCAATCACGTCTGAAAAATCAACCATGAGAGTTTGTATCAAATCACAGTGATTTATCTCTATATCAATCACATGAGATTTGTGATACAAATCTCAGTGATTTTTTCAGACGTATTTTTTCAGATGTGAATTTTTCGACTAACTATTTTTTTCGAATTAATTTTTTTTCAAATCATTTCTTAAAAATCACATTAACTTTGTTTTTCACAAATCAAAATGGTGATTTTTGTGAAATCACATGAGATTGTGATACAAATCTCATGTGATTTTTTCAGACGTGATTGAAAAAAATCAGAAAAAAAGTTCGTCGAAAGTATCACAACGAGTATTTTTTTTATCTTTCTATAGAGGGCACTTCTATATACTTTCGACGAACTCTTTTTTCGAAATTTTTTTTTTCAATCCCGTCTAAAAATCACATAGATATGTATCACAATCTCATTGTGATTTCAAAAAATCCATGAGATTTTTTCTGACGTGATTTGAAAAGAAAAAAATTCGAAAAAAGTTCGTCGAAAGTATATAGAAGTGCCACCTCTATAGAAAGATGATTTTAATAATTCTCGTCGCGATGGTATGTTTCGTTTTGCGTAACGATTAACGGTTTGTGAGATATTTAATTTTAAAAATAGGGTGGAAAAGTGGGTTTTTTTAATTAAATTAAAATAAGAATTAATTTAAACTATTAGATAAAAATAAAATGGATGGATAAGATGAAGCGGTTTGTTCTTTTTTTTGACCATGTTCCTTATGGAACTTTTCTCATGTATTATAATGGTTTAATGGCTTATTTATTGTTACCCAAACGTATAAGCCTGTTACAGGAAATGGGGTTTTGAAAATCTTTAATGGTATTCAAAAGCCCAGCACTTCACAGCTCAAAATTTCACACATCATATACAGTACGATTATAGAGCAAGTAAGAAACTAGGTGCTATTATTTATAAACTTATGTGATGCGTCATAATGTTATCATTGAAACCGAACAAAGAAAACGGTAAATGCATGTGGTTTTCTGTGTTCAGATTACTCGGAGAGAGCGAGCATTTTGACTCAGATGTACGCGGTCTTACAAGATTGTAGACATTATTCAAATACATAACTTTCAAGAAGTAAACATCACGTTAGATATTATAAAAATCTTCAAAAATGGATAGCAAAATTTATTGCAGATTACAAACATCCAACCAAATTTACCCAAGTATTAGAGCTCATATAAATCATCTTAACTTGTTGTTCATCTTTTTTTTAACTTAATCTGAAAAAGAATATAGACATGTGATCGAGTACCTACCAAAATCTTAGGCAACTTGATGTTATTAAACCTAGTTTTAGACTACATGTACAAGTTGGGTATTACACGAGCCTATGTTCCAACTGTTTTATCTCGAACATGTACATGTAACAGCGAAAAAATGAAGTTGACTAAACCTACACAGATTACGCCTGCTGTTAAACAATGTGTTATATATTGCATATATAGCTTCGATGTTAACTTAAACTTCCCCATTTCACTGATGTTTTAGTCTTTCTTAGAAGTCATTTGCAATGATGAAACAAGATTAGATCATATCAATTTCTTGTGACCACATAGGTTCACCTACGTCGACATGGTAGTCACTTTTGGATTAGTGGGCTCGAAATCCAAGGAACCAAAAATATAGAAAAAGAAACGCCGTTGCCGGGAATACTTACCACTATACTACAACGACTTTGATATTTATCAAATATACTGACTATTTACTTGTACAGAGACTTGGACTTTCATGTTTACTGTATCTAAAGTTCTAAACAACAAAGTATGCTGTATTCTTTTGACAAAGTCTTGTTTTTAATTCAAAGATCATATTATTAGTTGTTTTACGTCTCCTCCTAGTAAGAATTTCAAACCAAAAAGATAGAAAATTTATATACACACACTTCTTGCCTACTATTTCCCAACAGTCCCAAAAAGCACAACATATGTATAACGTAATGTTACATCACATGCATGTCATTTATGTTTTTAAATACATTTATCTAAGCCTGAATCAGATCAAGTTATTTAGTGATTGTTTTACCAAAGTATGACATAAACGTAAAAACATGCGGCATGCATGCAAGATTAACGTACATTGTTCAGGTTACTCTAAACTAAAGCTCAAAAGGATCAAAACCGAATAGTGATAAATTTTGTTTGGGAAATTGCTAATCCATTTTACTAGCATCAACTTCACATTAACGCATGCCCAGGCGTACAACTTGATAATGGTCTTTTATCGTGTTTGATACATAGATGTCGTTCTGATGTTCGTAAAGTCAAATGATTTGAAATGGTCTCTATTACAACTTGTTTACATACTCATGTCAAGGCTAGCTACTTGCATGTATAATTATCAAATATGTGTTTCTATAAACTGATATTCATAGAGAAAAAAAGGAGCATAAAGATGTACTAATCATGAAAAAAAAAAACGACTAAAGTATAAAAATGGAATAAAATGCGGCCAAGGGTTAAAATAAGAAAATTTGGTTAGTCAAGAAGGAATCATCAAAAAGTATAAAAAAGAAGTTAGAAAATGATATGCTAAAAGTGTAAAGGAATTAAGAAACATTCAAAACAAATGCTATAAACATGGCCATATTTAGGTCCTAGAAAATTATCGGTACTTTTTTTTAAAAACAAATGTTATATATACAATTAGCATGTCGTATACGACAAAATTGGAACGCTTTCGATAATGGGTTAATTTCAGTCCATGTGACCATACTAAATATCATTCAAGCCCAAAAGTTTGTACTACATACTAAAGAGCATTTTAACATTTTCTCGTTTTCTTTTTCATATTTGAGTTGAGGTACATTGAGGAGCTTGGTCTATCACTCCATGTGCTATTTTTATTAGGGTTTTTTTAATATGTGCCCCAGAGACATAAAATAAGGGGAGACAAGAGTTGATGTGTCAGCTCCTGATTGGTCAGCTCTTGTCCCCTCCTTATCATGTGCCCCTGAGGCACATATTAAAAAACCTTTTTTTCTTAATCTATTTCACTAACAATTTAATACTACCAATAAATAACAATTTAAGAACTGGACCGGAATCAAGAAGAACCGAACCGGAATCAGAACCGTAGGTTTCGGTTCTTGAGTTTGAGATTTTTAGGTTCTTTGGTCGGTTCGGTTCCTCCGGTTCTCGGTTCCGGAACCAAATCCCTAATTATTCTAAAATTATGTCATTTTTCCCTACTTAAATTACCCGTACCATAAAAAAACCTAGTAGCCTACTTTAAAAAACAGCTAAACACCTTGAACCCTAAGCTTTAATCCATTAAAACATAAAACAACTATCATCATTATCAAAACAATGAAGGTACGTTTTATATTGATTTTTATTTGCATTCGTATTTATTATGCTAGTTGCTTCATGACCTTAAACATGTCCTTGAGCGTCAAAAGTTGTGGCATGATGTGCATTACAAGTATGAGCAAATACCAAGATCATTGTACCCCCTTACAAATCGTTTGAAAGTAGAATACTGGGATGATGTTGAATGTGTTATTAAAGACGATGAGATTGTGAAAGATATCAAAGAACAATTAGATAAACTAATCGGAAGAGATAAAGAGAAACAAACGGTGGAAATAAAAATCGTTCTAGTTATTTTGTTAGACAAAATTTGAAATTATTTTATTTTGTTTTTCGGATTGTTATGCAATTATTGAACTTGTGAACTATAAAATGATTGTTTATTTGAACTTATGCTTTAGTTGTTAAATGTTATTGCCTTTAACATAAATGGTTGCAAATGCTTAAGAGTAATTTTTTTAGTGATTTTTTATTAGCTTAACGCATTAGTGCATGAGGATTCTTTTGCTTTCAGAAAATCGGTTCCTATCCGGGTAGACCCAAATAATCGGAACCAGAACTGGAACCGGAACCGGAATCGAAAAATATATTTGGTTCGGTTCTCGGTTCCTACTTTTTGATGTTATGTATTTCTCTTTGTTGACTCTATTGTACTTTAAGTTTCTAGCGTCTTGCTAGTCTCTTTTTTTTATATATTCCATCTTTGCCGTTCAAAAAAAAAATAAAAAGGTTAAAATGGTTGCATTCACCTATTTCGTTCAAATTTTGTAATTTTTTTTTTTGCTTCGTTTTTTCTTTATCCGATCACATTTGGGCCTTTAGTGTGGTAAATACACATACCATATATTTTGTTAATCAAATAAGTAAAAAGATGCTTCCCCAACAACAATGCTCAGTCAAATCTCGTCGGTTAGTCGGTCAAAAGGTACGAAACCATGTTTACCCAACAAAGATATTAGTTAAATAAAATACATGCGTCGACTACAAATCAGCCTCGCCGCAATGCGCGGGGACATTCTCACTCGTTTGGATTAATAACATCAGGCTTCTTTCCCAGACTAAGAAACTGCTCGAAGGGATTTGTTTTGTTTTCTGGTGGCATCTATGGACTTATCGGAACAAACTGCTTTTTGGTGTTGACCGTCCTCTAATAGCGGACATTTTTGATAGTGTGGTATCTAGTTCTTATAGTTGGTGTCGGTCTAGATGTACAAGATCTATTAGATGGGACGACTGGTATAAAACCCCTTATCTTATTTCCTTGTAATTTCCTAGCTCCTTGCTAGTTTTTATTTATAAATTGCCGTTCTAAAAAAAAAAAAGTAAATCTTTAATGGGTATCAAAAGCCCACCCTTGATTTATAAAAAGAACTTTGGTTTTGATAACTTGCGTGACGCGACCATAACGTTTATTCCTAGAGAGTATTCAAATAATAACTCTTAACATCATATGCACAACGTTAGATATCATAAAATCGTCAAATATGGATACCAATAATTTGTAGATATGGTGCCTAGCCCTACATAGAGTCAAGCAATTTTACCAAGTACGTATTAAAAGTCCATATAACTCATCTTAAGTTGTTATTCATCTTTTGAGTAATTAATCGGAAAGAGTATAGACATTATGTACACTACAACAATAGCTCTTTTCCCTGGCGACATGTCGGGGCTTTCCCCAGCGACATGTCGCTGGGGAAAACTATCCC
>BQNB010027489.1:0-33582 GCA_026074375.1 Tanacetum coccineum
TTATTTTATACAGAATATAATAAATATAATAACATGTTTAAAATAGACCTCATAGTTTCAGAAATTACAAATCACCCCCTTATACTTTTAAAATCCAATCGGCTAATTAAATAAATCAACCAAAACCCTAATTTGATTTTTCCCAACCACAAACATAATTATTACCCAATCATTAGCATTAAATGCACCTGGAAAAATTAACAAAACCCTAACCCTAATTTATTTAAACCTTTATTTCTTTCTTTCCCCTTATTTCACAAATCGGCAAACCAAAATAAATCCCAAATAAATTTTCAAATCCCCTTCTAAATTTTTCCAACAATTTATCTGAGTTACATATGATCTATACAACCTTAGAAAAATATAAAATCAAGTGTACAATCATTTTTAGGCCGGTTTCATAATTAATTCAAAATTAGGGTTTCTAATTTGTTTTAATTAATACGATCAATATAACATGCATGAATATTTTTACTATGTATATTATGAATTAGAATGATTAAAAATGAGATACAAAAATACCCTTGACAATCCTTGATGATTTGATGAATTTATTAAACCCGATTGTGTTTATTCGAACCAAAACAATTCCCACGATCGAACCAAGCACTCTACAATCTTCCCACTATTTTTCCCACCTTCCTTGATCTCCAAAACACCTCAGAAAAATGGTCCTTGCCCTTGAAAAGTTTCGAATGCCGCCACTTGTAATTTTAGGATTTCGGTGTATTTGTTTTTTGGATTTAACAAATTAAAAATGCATATGGAATATAATAGGTATTTTTTTGGCCGAGTTATGGGGCTTTTAAAATGACTAAATTAGAATTTTAATCTTGCCCAATTTATTTTGTAATTATCCTAATTTTATCTTATTTAATTTGTAATGTATACTTAAATAAATATTAATTAATTCGGCTAAAATACATATACATAAATATTAATTATTTTTCTTACAACATATAAGGTATTTAATCTTACATAAATTTCATAATTGTCATATGTTGTATTTTTATAATTTCTAAGATTAAAATGAAATTTATTCATGCTTTTATAAAATTTTCTTGCATTAGGGGTATTTTGGTAATTTTACACTTGTTGAGATTTTTAGGTTACAACAAGGGTTTGTCTGTTTTTGCTTTGATTATGTCCATTTCTTTAATATCCGTACCTGCACATATATAAACAAAAAAACAAGCATATATTTGCCATTTTTATTATGTTTTTGGTCTTTTGGGTTCGTTTTACAAGGTAAAAGGTATGTGTAAAATAGCACATACCAGGCGTTCAAATTATGACAAGAGGGGGGGGGGAATGAACTAAAATTTGATGTTATACAACGAGATGTACGATAACTAAAGTTTACACGAAAAGATTATGGGTTTTCGGGTCTCCGTTTGACGTAAAATGATAAAATCGTACGACGTACGCGAAAAACGTATAAATCATAAACGAAAGTGAACGTGACCTACGTAAACTTTAATATGATAAAATAATGCATATAATATGTAAATTAATTGAAGTCCGAAACCGGAACGCGTCCGATGATGTTTTTTAGATTTACACAGGTAAACTTTCCGGTTTTACGTCAAATTCAAACGTAACGTATAAAATTCAAAATAGTGATCGGAAAAGTTTAAAATATTGACCTGAAATTTATGGGGTGTGACATCCTTCCCCCGTTAAAAGTGCTTTGTTCTCAAAGCTTAAGACGTAACTTTAGACGTAGATGCATGGTTAACAAAAAGACGAGGATACTTTTTCTTCATTTGGTCTTCGCGCTCCCAAGTAAACTCAGGACCTCGTCTTGAGTTCCAAAGGACTTTCACATTAGATATGCGACTTTGCTTTAGTCGTTTAACTTCTTGATTCATGATTTCGACCGGTTCTTCAATGAAATTAAGCTTGTTATCAATCTGGATTTCATCCGACGGAATAGCTAGGGGTTCGTCAGAGAAACACTTCTTCAAATTGGAAACATGAAAAGTACTATGAACCCGACTTAGTTGCTCTGGGAGTTCAATTCGGTAAGCTACCATTCCCACTTTAGGAAGGATTTTAAAAGGTCCAATATACCAAGGATTTAGCTTCCCTCGTTTGCCGAAACATATCACCCCTTTCCATGGCGATACTTTCAACATAACCTTATCTCCATCTTGAAATTCCAATGGCTTACGTCTCCTATCGGCGTAGCTCTTTTGTCTATCATGTGCCGCTTGAATACGCTTCTTGATTTGGATGATCTTTTCCGTGGTTTCATGAATAATCTCTGGGCCAGTAAGCTAAGCATCTCCAACCTCAGCCCAACAGACATGCGATCGACATTTTCGGCCGTACAGTGCTTCAAACGGTGCAGCTTTGATACTCGTATGATAACTATTGTTGTAGGAAAACTCCACCAAAGGTAGGTGTCTATCCCAACCTTTCCCAAAATCAATCACACAAGCACGCAGCATGTCCTCCAACGTTTGGATGGTTCTCTTACTCTGACCATCCGTATATGGATGATAAGATGTAAATTTACTGTCTTGATAAAAAATAATCAAAACTGGCACTCCATGTCTTAAGACTACTTTCTTCAAGTATTGTCTCATCAACTTTTCCATTGAGTCGGTTTCCTTCATTGGTAAGAAATAAGCAGACTTGGTGAATCGGTCAACAATTACCAAAGTTGCATTTTGACCAGTCGACGTCTTTGGCAACTTAGTAACGAAATCCATAGTAATGTTCTCCCACTTCCATACTGGGATCACAGGTTGAACCAACAAACCGGATGGTTTTTGGCATTCGGCCTTTACTTTGGCACATGTCAGACACTTACTAACGTAGGTGGTAATCTCAACTTTCATATTTGGCCACCAATACAGTTTCTTCAAGTCTTGGTACATTTTGTTTGATCTAGGATGAATCGAATACTTTGACTTTTGTGACTCGTGCATAATCAAAGTTTTCAAGTCTCCAAAACAGGGTATCCAACTTCTATTCCTCAAACATAACGTTCCATCGATACGGGGCTCCAGCTTCTTAATCATACCACCCAAATCTTCGGTTCCATAATTATCTTCCTTTCTTGCCTCAACAAGAGCGTTTAAAATTTGCACAGGAAGGTTCAGACCAGTCGTCATGACCAAAGCTCGAACTCGTAGCAGCTTAATCCGTTCCTTTCGGCTCAAAGCATCCACCACCACGTTCTCCTTTCCTGAATGATAACGAATTTCGCAATCGCAGTCACTCAACAATTCCAACCATCTACGTTGCCTCATGTTCAACTATTTTTGATCAAGAATATGTTGCAAGCTCTTATGATCAGTGAACACAACGCACTTCGTGCCATACAAATAATGTCTTCACATTTTAAGAGCAAACACCACCGCTCCAAGTTCTAAGTCATGTGTAGTGTAATTCTTCTCGTGAATATTGAGTTGGCGTGATGCGTAGGCTATGACTTTCTCCTTTTTGCATCAGAACCGAGCCCAAACCCTTGTGAGAAGCATCACAGTAAACCACGAAGTTCTCACTACCTTCGGGTAAAGCCAAAATCGGTACACTACACAATTTTTGCTTCAACGGTTGTTATGCAGCTTCTGCCTTTTTAGTCCATTCGAACTTCATGCTCTTCTGAGTCAACTTCATCATAGGTTTGGCAATCTTCGAGAAACCTTTGATAAATCATCGGTAATAGCCAACAAGACCTAGAAATTGACGAATTTCTGTCGAAGTCTTGGGCGATGCTCAATCCTTGATTGACTCAATCTTAGCTGGGTCCACGTGAATGCCTTCACTATCAATTACGTGACCAAGAAATTGTACCTTTGAAAGCCAAAATTCACACTTTGAAAACTTGGCGTATAATTCTTCCTTCTTAAGCAACTCTAAAACTAACTTAAGATGTTCTGCATGTCTTCCTTGCTCTTGGAGTAGATCAAGATGTCATCGATAAAAATGATCACGAATTTATCTAAGTATGGTTTGCACACCCGATTCATCAAGTCCATGAATACTGCCGATGCGTTTGTCAATCTAAAAGGCATAACTTGGAACTCGTAGTGGCCATAGAGAGTCCTAAACGCCGTCATTGGAATGTCCTCGTCGCGAACTCTGAGTTGGTGATAACCAGACCTCAAGTCGATCTTCGAGTAAACACTTGATCCTTGCAACTGATCAAATAAGTCGTCGATTCTCGGAAGTGGATATCGATTCTTCACAGTCAGCTTGTTTAGTTCACGGTAATTGATACACATCTGAAAAGATCCATCTTTCTTTTTGACAAACAAGAACGAGGCTCCCTAGGGTGAGGAACTCAGTCTTATAAATCCTTTGTCAGAAAGTTCTTGTAGTTGAGTAGACAATTCTTGCAGTTCCGACGGTGCTAATCTATACGGGGCTCGTGCCACAGGGGCAGCACCAGGGACCAAGTCGATTTGGAATTCAACTTGTCGTGTTGGTAGTAATCCAGGCAACTCTTCTGGAAAGACCTCCGAAAAGTCCCGTATAGTCGGCACATCCTCAAGTCACTTCTCCTCCGACTTGTCTTTAGTTTCCTTCTTCGTAACTTGTGCCAGAAAAATTAGGCAACCTTTCTTAATATATTTATGAGTCTTAGTGCACGATATAATGCTCAACTTCGACTTCTTTCCTTTACCATTTCTATCACCTTGAACTATCAAAATTTCATCTCCATAGGGAATCCGCACAATCTTCGCATCACACATAATTACCACATGATGGTTTGCTAACCAATCCATGCCGATGATGACGTCAAAACTACCAAGTTCTACTAGAATTAGGTCAATGTTGAATGGGTGACCTAACAATCCTAGCGTACAGCCTCTAAGTACGGTATTAGTTTCAGAAACTCTCTCGTCGGCTGGTATGTGCTTAATTACACATACCTTTTACCTATAAAACGAGCCTAAATGACCAAAAACGAACATAAAATGCCAAATATATGTTTGTTTTGCTTTACATACTGTGCAGGTAACGGATATTTAAAAAAGGACAAAAACAAAGGGCAAAACGGACAAAATCAAGCACGGGATTAGAAAGAGCGTGAAAGATTAAAGTCAAAGACGTGTTTATCTTAAATGGGCCAACCCGCACCCAAGTTAATGGGTCGGGTCAGCCCATTAATCATCAATTATAAGCCTTAAGCCCATTAAGCCTTTATCTATAAATCTTATAAGATTTAAAAGCCCAAAATCCATTAAATCCTAACCCGACCCAAATATAAGCCCAACATAACCCTTAACCATACACCCTTTAAACCTTTTTACACCATTGGTCCCTGGGGTTTACACCGTTAGTCCTTGGGGACTAACATAGTTAGTCCCTAACCATTAACCCCGTTACCCTTTTTCCCTAACCCCGTTACTAAAATTAAACCCAATACCCCCAAAACCCTTTTCCCGCCATTGTTACTATTCATCATCCCTGATAAAATAGTACCCTGCAAACCACCAAAACCCTCTTAACTTTTCCCCCACAACCCGACACCCATCTTAACCTATTATCCCCAAATGATGACAAAGAGGATTAACACCTTGGCAATCCTAGGATTCTTGATTGGACAATGGGACATGGACAATAATCAATGGCTATAATGAAGCTTAAAGAAGCACACAATGGATTAAACGGCTCAGAGCGTGGAAGCCTCTCACAAAAGAAGCACACCCTGCACCTTGTTTTATATAAATAGGCTT
Source organism: Tanacetum coccineum (assembly GCA_026074375.1). Lineage (NCBI taxonomy): Eukaryota > Viridiplantae > Streptophyta > Magnoliopsida > Asterales > Asteraceae > Tanacetum > Tanacetum coccineum. Next base: position 5,697 of record BQNB010027489.1, read on the forward strand.
TATTTTCATTGTAAAAGTATGTAGTGTAGGAGTAGAGTAGTAGTGTAGGTTCTGCTTATTTTTCCTTTAAATTGTATTTTTAATTTCAAGCTTTGTAACTTTTTAATATTGTTAATACAAATAATGTCCAAAAACGTTATTTATATTTTTCGACCTTTCAATGTTTTGATAATAACAAAATGTGAAAACATTTACGATAAAATTAAGCGTTTATAAATTAATAATCATAAAATTCTATTTCTATGATTAATCACTTAAGGTATGGATAAACAAATCATTAAACATGATTAGTGATCAAGAAAATAATTTTTTCTTAAATCTTATACTTCCACAAAAATGTTTTTATAAAAATATAAAAACAAATTATTTATTAATTAAAAGAAATGTTTTATTAAAAACATAAAATTTGAATTTCAAATTTTCCCCCCAAAATGGAAGGTTCCATAACAGATACAACCTTCACCACAAAAGGACAAAAAAGGGAGCGGAGTCTAGTGGCGGCCCCCTTATATATAAGGGGCCGCCGGGACCGCCACCAGCAACGGCTACTTTTTTGTCCCCTATAAATACTGGGCCACCCATTTCAAAATCAGACTTCCTCTTGCCAAAAATTCTATCAGATCTAGTTTTCTCTCTTCTTCCTTTCTTTCTAAAACACATATCTTGATCACTAACATACCTTGATTTTGTTTCAAGTGATTAATTCTTTCTTCCTCCCTTCTTCACCTTCTAATCAAGTGCAAGAGAAGAACAATCGTATTCTTCTACATACGAATTGTTATCAAGTGATCTTTCTCTCTTCTCTTCTTCAAGATCACAAACATTCATTAGATTTATTTTGTGTTGTTGTATTAATTGGATCAAGTGTAGATCCAAGTGTGTAGATTGTATATTGGTGTGATTTGGATTGTGTGTCAATCCAAGAGTGTAGATCTTGTGAGTGTTTGAAGACTTAGTGAAGTCTTAGATTGGTTCTAGCTAAGATTAGGACTCGACATCTAGCTTAGTGTCGGAAAAGAAAGTAAGCGACGTGTAAACGGTTTTCTCCGCCTAAAGGGAGCTTGTTGACATAGTGAAATCTCGAGTGGAGTGCTCGGGGAGTGGAGTAGGAACGAAGAGGTGCTTCGTTGCCGAACCACTATAAATCTCGGTGTCTTGGTTTGATCGTTTCTTTCTTTATCTCTTTACTTATTACTTGCATTATTAGATAGTTTAGTTGTGATTCATATTGTTGGTTGATTGACATACATCTCGAATCAAACTATTTCATAAGCAAACTTTTAAAACGCTAATTAACTGGTAAAACTATTCAACCCCCCCTATAACAGTGCATAGACACTTTCCAGTGCCATCCAATTGCTAATTTTTGAATAAATAAGTTAAGAGATCAGGCATCAAGGAAAAAATACACCACATCAGAATTTAGATGCTCAGATCAACATCATGAAGGTGTTGAATGTAGGTTCCACTAAAGGTAGTTGTGACCAACATGCACTAGAAACTGACAGAAAATCATTTGAAAGATACTATAACCTGCCTTTAGGATTCGTCAGCTAAGATGGCCTTAAGGTATAAAAAGTGAGTCTCAAAAGACGTAAAGATGAACTGTCAAAGGCTGAATACACACACACGTACTGCTACACTGACAAGAAAATGCCTTAACTGCTTGAGATTGCCAACAAGAAACTAGAGTGTGAGTGGCAAAAGAGTGTTGTTGATCTAACAGCCTGCTGAGAAAACCCAAAGTACTTTCTTCAGGGAAGTATACGCAAAAAGTTCAAAGTACATTTCCACCTCATAAATAACCAAATGGTTGAAACCAACACCCGATAGCCTAGAGAAGAAGCAAGATACATTTCAAGAACCTCCCAGGACTCAAATAGACCCATACATAAACCAACCCATATGCAACAAAACAAAAAGCCTAATGTTCTAGTGAATTAGTCTAACAAGAACCAAACCTGCCTGCTGAATCTCGCAAACCTATGCAAAGTGTTCCACACTCGGAACATCCGTATCTTCCCAAAAAAAGTGTGAAATGCCGAGGGAGAGCAGCAGATCACAATAGGAAGTTAATGTATTTTTATAACATAAACATTTTGAGATTCGTTCTTTGAAGTCTGTGAAACCAAAACCTACCCCCCATTCCAAACATAGGTGGGAATCATACTAAGAAGGATTGGTGGTGAAAGCACATAATCATAATGTGAACACTACAAAGACAGCTTGAGACCAACTGGAAAGAATGTTGTAAGTGATTAAGCCTCAGTTGGAAACCCAACTGGACGACATATTGCGTTGATATGATAACTGGCCTTTATCACTATGATAGAGTAAACCCATGTTTGAGCCTTTAACTTACCCCGAGCGATAGTTCTAGTCTAAAGTTACTAAGATGCATCTGGTTCCCTGATTGCAAACATATTGATCGTGAAAAAAAAGGCTGGTTCCTAAGGGGATATCTGTAATTTTGAATGCTAAAGCATTGTATCACTGTCCTATATTTAAAAAAAAAAAAAACACAATGGCCTTTGCATTTAATATCAGACTGTAAACCCTTTCTTAACGACCAGAGATTAGTGGTACTTTCAGTGCAATATTTCTTAACAGACATGAAAGTTTCTAAGCCCCAAACCATTTTTCTCATATAACAACATTGTTTTAATCAAACATGTTTCGGTTAACCAAATCATACCATTGACACGGTTCATTGTTTGAGGTGTTATAGATCGCTGAGATCAGTATATCTCCACAGTTGTTGCAGTCCAAAATGACATACTGATGCAGAATTCTAATTGCTTGACAGATTGACACGACATACCGCTTACAAGTTCAAGACCATATTGCAGATAAACATTCAAGTCAGGTATTCTAAAGGTCTTGTTTCAATTGCACACAGAATTGAAATTTGTGCTATTTCACCTCACCTCATACATTGAGGGGGAAATGATACATTTAAGTACATTCTATGATCAAAACCATTCACAAAATTATTCATACTTTGATCGGGGGAGAAAAAGTGACTTAAACATGTAAAACGGATAATTATGATTCGAATTGATTCTTCAAAATCTAAAGTCCTATCCATGCATGTGCTAAACAACTTCGATTATCGACGCACATTCGTGTAGGGGGATCAAAAGTGTTAATAGAACAGAAAATGTTCAAGGTAACCCAAAAGTTTGTGTTATACACAAGTATCTTGATAAATGACAAAGCAACTGTTTTGTTTCATGTTCGTCGAGATAAGTGATCTTATGGAATGCAGAGGAAAAGATATGTTGGTTCCACCAGGGTATCTCGTATGAATGCTCATGCCTGGTCTTCGACTGCGCCCACTAGTGAGTGATTTTCTAAATGTACTTGTATAAGTTTGGATTTCCCAAGCACTTATCTAATCTATCGTGGATCTATTTCAAAACATTATCAGAAAGCACCTGATTTACAACATTTCGTTTGTGCCAAACAAATTTTATAAGCACAATAAAGAAGAATATCGAATGTTTTTTCAAATCATATTTGCCCACAGGCCCTTCTACGGTACATAAATGTATTAATACGTAAAACTCTGACAAAGGATTTTGTACAGTAAATAGACTCAGATATAACTGTACTGACTCACTCTTTTACATTCTATTAGTAGAAATACTTATAGTGTGTTTAGTCTTCCGGACCATCAGGTCTAAGAACGGCGAACATGTATGGAATCTGATACTTAGGTATTAGAGGAACTAGCCTTGTCACGTGCCCGGAAAACCAGTCAAGAATGGGGGGGGGTTCTTTGATGAATCTATCTGATCACAGGTGCAGTATTCATACTGTAATCATTGATCCTCACGGAATCAGAGGTTAACAGAACCGACCAGATTGAGTATCGTCTATACTTGATCCCTTCAAAATATAAAACCCATATGTTGTTACACAAATGTTTTTTTTAGACGACATTAATGGATATTACAAACAAAATGTTTGTTTGGTGGACTAAATAGTTCTAAGATAGCGAATGACACTCAAAGTTTCCGAATGTCAAAGACATGTGCTCATAACCTTACCCCATTTTCTTGAAGTAATCAAGAAACTACATTCAATAAGACTTCCACATAATCTCTGAAAATCAATGTCATCTTCAAATGCAAAAGTTCAAATGTGATTTGGAGAAGATAAATCATCAAAGCTTTCCAAATATTCACAGAATAATAGCAAGTGAGACTAAAGATCAGCGTATGGCAAGTTCACAGTGAAAGAAGATCACAAAGTAATTCAGAGATAGTAAATCTTCAACAAGTCCAAAGATCAGATCAAGTCATCACATCAAGTTCTGAAGATCAAGAATCAATGTTTAAAGTGAATGAATAACCATAAAGCGACAACAAGTGAAGTACCCTATCAACAACGCGCTAATAGACAATCACGAGTGAGCTACCATTCTCATAGACCACATCTAGGGGGAGATTCTATAGGTCACAAATAATGGACCCGAACAAAGAAACTTCTGACACTCCGAAGATACAAAGAACAAAATCAAGCCCGAAAGACATGTTAATTTAATTGTTTATTATGAATACGGCCCAAAATGTAACAAGCCAAAAGAAAGCCCATCAAAGCAAATACTATTATATATAATACACCTAAAGTTTATCAAAATTATGTTAGCCACTTCATTATCATTATTCATGTTTTAGATTTTTTAGCACTCTTCTTGGTTTCTTTCAATCACACAAGTCTTCTTCTATTGTTTTAAATCTTTGAGCCATTGAATTATGCTTCATAGCAAATTGAATATCAAAAGGATCTACATGTCTACTCCCACGTTTCCACAACTGGGGAATCACAGTTGTAAACCAACAAACTCGGGATGGATTATGGTCATTCTGAGCTTTGACTTTTGCACAGGTTAGACACTTACTAATGTAGGTGGCAATCTCAACTTTTATATTTGGCCACCAATGCAGTTTTTTCAATTCTTGGTACATCTAGTCCGATCCAGGAGTTGATCGTAAACTTTAACTTATGCGACTCGTGCAAAATTAAAGTTCTCAAGTCGCCAAAACAGGGTATCCAACTTCATTATTACATCAAACCCATAGACGTTCGATCAACACGGGGCTCCAGATTCTTAATCATACCTCCCAAATCTTCGGTTCCATAATTTTCTTCCTTTCTCGCCTCAACTTGCGCTTTTAAAATTTACACGGGAAGGTTCAGACCAGTCGTCAAAACCAAGGCTCGAACTCGTAGTGGCTTAATCCGTTCCTTTCGGCTCAAGGCATCCGCCACCACGTTCGCCTTTCTTGGATGATAACAAATTTTACAGTCGTAGTCACTCAACAATTCCAACCATCTACGTTGTCTCATGTTCAACTCTTTTTGATCAAGAATATGTTGCAAGCTCTTATGATTAGTGAACACAACGCACTTCGTGCCGTACAAATAATGTCTCCACATTTTAAAGAGCAAACACCACCGCTCCTAGTTCTAAGTAATGTATAGTGTAATTCTTCTCGTGAATCTTGAGTTGGCGTGACGCGTAGGTTATGACTTTCTTCCTTTGCATCAGAACTACGCCCAACACTTTGCGAGAAGCATCACAGTAAACCACGAAGTTTTCACTACCTTCGGGTAAAGCCAAGATCGGTGCACTACATAATTTCTGCTTCAACAGATGAAAATGCAGCTTCTGCTTTTTATCTAAATGAACTTCACGCTCTTCTGATACAACATCGTCATAGGTTTTGCAATCTTCGAGAAACCTTTGATAATCGCCTATAATAGCCGGTAAGACCTAGAAATTGACGAATTTCTGTCGGAGTCTTAGGCGATGCCCAATCCTTAATTGACTCAATCTTAGCTGGGTCCATGTGAATGCCTTCACTATCAATCACGTGACTAAGAAATTGTACCTTTGAAAGCCAAAAATCATACTTCGAAAACTTGGCGTACAATTCTTCCTTCTTAAGCAACTCCAAAATTAACTTAAGATGTAGTGCATGCTCTCCCTCGCTCTTGGAGTAGATCAAGATATCTAAAGCAAAAATGATCACTAATTTAGCTAATTATGGTAGGCAACACCTATTCATCAAGTCCATGAATACCGCCGGTGCGTTTGTCAATCCAAAAGGCATTACTTGAAACTTGTAGTGGCCATAGCGAGTCCTAAACACCGTCTTTGGAATGTCCTCAGTCAACGACCCTTAGTTTGTGTGTATTAACCCAATAAGCTCATTGGATAGTAAGCTTAATCAGTTTAAGCTTTTTGTGGTTTTAGAACTTCATTTGCGAGCTTATTTTTAGGTCTGCAAGTAGCATAATTGTCATTTAGAATCCAAATACTTAGTTAAAAACAGTTTTTGTCTTTGCCCTTTCTAGCTTATTTTATTTGCTTGTTTTTGTCCCCTAGTGCTTATTAGGGTCTAGTAATAACCTGTTTTGAAATTATTTGTTTTCCTGTTGCTTATTAGGTCTAAAAAGCTAAACAGTTAGCTCTTTAGTCACTTAGTTTTAAAAAGCTAAACTGTCAGTGTAAATTTGTAAATTTGTAAATTTTAAAGTTGCTTATTTAGGTCTTAAGTTTAGTTGTTTTAAAAAGAAAAAATAAAAATTTTTACTGTAGCAAAAAGGAAATTCACAGGTTTCGAACCTGTGACCTCCCCATCACACACCCACACACTTAACACTGCGCCCTTGGGACTTTTTCGTTAAGAGTCCATCTCACATTTCTTTTATCCCCTTTTTAGCCAGTTTAGCTTATAGCCCCTTTTTAGCTTATTAACAGCTTATTTCAATAAGCTGTTTGAACCAATTTATTTTTCCTAGGCTTAGAATTGTTAGAAGTACTTTTCATGAATTTTTTAGATTTTTCCAAATTCGTTTAGTATTTTTAATTAATTTTTTAGATTAAAACTGTTTTTAATTCATAATAAATTAAATAAAAGTCAAAAAAATATAATTCTTTATTTTTAAATTATTTTTAATCATTTAGGACTTTTAAAAATTAAATTTGCATTTTTAGGGTTAAAGTTTGATAAATTAGGTTTTCGAGTCGCGTTTTTAATTCCCGTTAACGTTTTTCGTTTAAGTCTTTAATTGCTTTATTTAGTTGCTTGCCGTTATTTGTTTTTGCATTATTTTAGTAGAAATAGGAACTCAAATCAAAATATTGATCATTCAAATCACGCGATCACGAACTTAACTTCGATTTTCAATTCACGCCTCGTCGGTACACGACTCGGGAAGGTTTTGAATTTTACTTTGGTTAAAAGTAATCTTCTTAAAAACCTTACGGAATACTTACTCATCTTATCATTTGATTATTTTAGTTATAAACTATATATGTATTAAGCAATTATATATATATATATATATATATATATATATATATATATATATATATATATATATATATATATAAGTATAATTAAAGCGAATCATCGGCTAATTAGCATAGCTAACGTCTAAAGTGTCGAGGATTATATCATGTAAGGTACTAAAAGTAGTCGACACAAAACTTCGATCGGCACCCGTGACGACGGTGGAGTCGGGGTTCGCGTCTCCTCCACCTAGCACATATGCTTTTCCTCTTGCTTCACCAATCCCACTCTTGTTTCCAGTTTTGTTTCCACGGTTCTGGTCTTTCAGCTTTGGGCAATCACTCCTGTAGTGTCCTTTCCTTCCACATTCGAAACATGTTAAAACTCTCTGATTCACTACTTGACCCCTCTGATTAGAAGTAGTGGAAATTATGGCCTTACAGTCCCTGGTCAAATGTCCAACCTTGTTGCACTTCCCACATCTCACAGTGCATGGCCCTTCGTGATGAAACTTACACTTGTTGCAGAGAGGTAGTGGTCCATTATACACTCTTCTTTCATTGTTCTCAGCCATATAGGCTCTTGCTACATTCTGACCTCCAACATTCTGTCTTTTGAATGGTTGTTGCTGCCCACGGTTGTCCTTCTGGATGTTATAGAACTTTCTTTTATTCTCAGCATTTTTCATAGCATAACCTTTCAACTTTTGATCCATTAGGTTGTTAGCCATACGGACAACATCTTGTAGTCTTGTAGGTTCTACAGCAATCATATTTCCTTAGATATTATCCGGGAGACCTCCAATAAACTTCTCAACTCGATCGTCCTCTTCGGGAACCATCTTGGTGCACAACATGGTAAGCTTTTGGAATCGTTGAGTATAAGCAGCCAAATCGTTGTTCTTTACAGTCAAATTCCACAGCTCAGATTCCATCTTTTGAATTTTAGTTCTTGGGCTGTACACTTCAGCCATTAGGTTCATAAGCTCTCTCTATGACATGGCAAATGCAGCATCAGTTCCAATAGTTCTCTTATGTGAGTTCCACTAAGTTAATGCACTATTTAACAGTGTGCAAGTAGCATACTTGACTTGGTATTTCTCTGGACAATTGTTGATATGGAATACTGTTTCCATCTTCTCAAACCACCTTATCAACCCGACAACTCCTTCAGTTCCTTTGAAGTTGAGTGGTTGACATTTCATGAAGTCCTGGTAAGTACACTCTCAAACGACATGCCTATCATCTCTATCATTCTCATTGTGATTTCCATTTCCATTCCCTCCTCCATTTCCCATTACCATTGCCGTTTTCGTTGCCATCCTCATCATTAACGTTCCCCAAGTCTAATGTTCCTGTTAGCTTCGCAGTTTTAATGCTTCTTCACGCGACTTCTGCCACATGTTGGTTGATCATTTCCTTAATTGCAGCAGGCATCATTCTGGAACGGGTGTTAGTCATTGTTCTACATTACAAGATATCGCACATGGTTAAATTCGATATGCGATATAACCACTATAAATGGTAAATAAGATTTATAAAGGAAAATACAATAGAATATGTTTTTCCAGAACAAGTAAATAACAATAAAGACGAATACGCGAGAGAATCAAAATAAGCTTTTCATATCATAACAAAGCTTCATAGTTAGTTACAATCAATCCCATAACGAGGTACTTGATTTATAATATTTCTACTACCAACATCTAGACCTAGCCATCAGTCTAATGTCCTACATAACCATGGTACTACCAAACTAACGGCAAAACCCCAAACGCCTCTCAACAAGTGACTCCAACCTCCTAAGTCTCCTCCGAGTATCATCATGATCCCTATGAATTTGAGGAAACTCCTCCTGAGAAAGTGCCATGTGACGACGAAGACTGTCAACACGATCTCTCTGAATACACAACAAGGCTCGAACCCTTAGGTTCTCCCGTCCTAAACTCCTAACCCTATCAGCCAAACCAGTTCTCTCTCCGCTAGCCACCAACTGACCAGCCTCCAACTGTCTCTGAGCAGTCTCAAACTCAGTAATCCTATTAAGAGGAACATCAGACATGTAATGAGCTATATCATAAAGAGTACCCTCAAGATCAGGATCATCTCCTCTAGTGGGCTCAGAAATACCACCAATAACTAATGGATCTACTGCGATCTCCATCGTGCCTCCCGCACTGGCCTCTGCCTCAAACTTCTCCTCGTCCTCCCTAATATCACTAGTAGCAATCTCAACTCCCATACCTATACCATCCTTAGTAGAGCTCCAACTCCATCACTAATATCCAAATCTGCATCAGTCTCTGCATCAGCAGTACCAATCTCCATATGCTCCTCTCTACTATCCTCGGATGAGTATGAATCTTTGAACCTCTTGCGAGGTGGAAGATTAACAAGAGCAGGGGCTATCAATCTCAAAACAGGAGTAGATGATGGTACCAAAGTAATAGGGGATCTGCATCTCTTGCGAGATGGTCCAGCAAAAGGTGAAGATGAATCAAATGACCTCTCAGAAGATGAATCTAGGGATGACTCTGATGTAGTAGGTGGGTAAAGAGTAGACAATGGTGCAGACTTCTAACGCATAAAAGCCTCACTACATCGTGGAGTCTTAACTGAGGGATAAACCAATCTAGGTAATGCAACTCTAGTCGATGGTCCTGAATGAGACTGACCTGATGCATCGCGTCCTGAAGAATGAATGGATGATGAGTCTAATAATGAATCTGAAGAAATATCTGATGAAGAATCCGAAGATAAACCAGAAGAAGATGAGTCTGAAGTAAAGTTTGGCGAATAATAATGATCCGAAGGACGATGAGATACACATCTCCATGCAAGTCTACGAGCAAGAAAAGGTCCAACTCTCTTCCTCGCAGTCAACAACTTACGCGGCCCATTAGGATGGGCGCGGTAAGGTCGACCGAAGGGAATAGCCTCACCCGGTCAGACAAGAATCGCTGGCCGTCGACGAATCTCGGGTGGGGCAACAACAAGTGCAAGTGGAAACTCAGATGATGGTGCAAGAGACTCATGCCTCTCGGGTCTCTACTCAGTAGGCTCAGACTCACTGTCCGCCTCTGAGTCATCAGAACATAAGAAGGGTGAAACCAATGGTAACTCTAGTGCTACAGGTAAGGAATCCTCCAATGGATCAGAATCAGAAGAAGATGAATAATCCACCAAATCAAGCACTCCAGTAGGTGAGATGAAAGAAACTGCTCCAACAACGGATCACAGGTGCAATGAAACCTCCAGTAGAATCCAGGTAAAACAAGATACTGGGAGGAAATAGTGCCAAGCGAGAATCACTCGTGACAGAAACCCACACTCCCTCAATAATTATGGACAAAATAGAAATAACAGAGGCATCCATAACCTGTAAAAGCCAAAAGTTTTATATAAATCTCTTTATATGATACCATTGGCTAAGTGCGCGTTGCAAGTCCGAGAATAAGTATGTCAAATATGATTGGCCAAATGATTATAAAATAAATGATGGCAAAAGATATTTAATTTGCACTTGTATATATGATATATATATAGAGATATATATATAATATATATAAAAAATATATCATATTTATATATATATAATATATATAATCAATAAATAAATAAATCAATAAATATATAAAATAGTGATATATATGATAAGATAATAGATATTATAAGATATATACTATATATATATAAATATAATATATATATATATAATATATATGTATGTTATGTATGGTATGAATGTATGTAAGAATATAATAAATGCTATTAATATATATATATTAAGCAGGTAAGAACACCGCTAGGATCACATATTTTTATAGATTAACTCGTATATATGATCGCTTGCCAATCTAACACCTTAAAAATATATATAAATATATAATAAAATAGAAAATATATATATTACTATCTAAAAGAAGAATCAATAAAACCGAAATTAGATAGAAAATGTATCCCGTCGTTTTATCCAAACATTTACTGTAAAATCGATACAGGGCAAATTTGATTTGAAGAGATAATTGATTTGAGAGTGTGAAATCGAAATTAAACAATAACAAACACAAACTTTTTAAGCGAAAATCCTGAAATTTACGAAATTACCATGAAAAACGAAGTCACGAAATCCGGACAAAGGGGAAAAACCTAAAATCTTTAAAATTTACCCTACAAGAAAATTTACTCTTCTAAACTACTCTATTAACAAATAACCAATCGAAAAAAAGATAAAAAACTAGAACCCAAAACAGTTCCGTTGACCCAACAACAGGTCAAACAAAAACCGCACCCGAACCGTTTTTTTAAAAGCAAAAGATTATAAAAATACCTACGCAAAATTTTTATATTTGTCCTAAAATAAAATTTTCTAAAAAAGAAAAATATTTTTTTGATAATTTTTGTATTTTTTATGAATTTTTAAAACTTTTAACTAAATTAAATTATAAAAAATATTAAATGACTTTGAAAAATTCTGAAAATTTTACTAAAAATACTTTATACTATGACTAACCTACGAAAAATAAGAAACAAAAAATTGGCTTATTAATAAGCCCGTAATAAGCTGTTAACAGCTTATAGGCTTATAAGCCCAAAACACCCTTAAATACCAAGGCCCTTGGGACTATAACGAAAAAGTCCCAAGGGCGCAGCGGTATGAGTGTGTAAAAAGGGGGAATGTATCGAGGGGTACCGGGTTCGAGTCTTGCTCACCCGGGTCACCCCTTGTCTTTCCCTCTTTTTTTTTGGAAAAACTTTGTGAAGCAAAGTTGTTAAGCTCGTGGGGCTTAACAACTTTCTCAACTACAAGTTTTTCTGAAAAGCTCTAAATAAGCTTAAAAATAAGCTTTTAAACGACAGAATGCTCAAAGTGAGCTTAAAGGCTTTGAAAAGCTAAGTCATTTGGCTTTTGAGGACAAATAAGCTAAGTCTTGGACAAAATAAGCTAAAGGGGGCCTAACTAACCTAGATAAACTCTAAAAAGCTAAAAAGCTAAAACTAAATAAGCTGGAAAAAGGGCTTAAGTGACATAAAGCTAAAGTAAGCTTAAAAGGCTAAAAGGGCTTAACTATTGGACAAATAAGCTAGGAAAAGGAAAATAAGCAAATAATCTAAACACACTATCAAAAAAAACTACTAAGAGCACAATTGAGCTTATGAAATAAGCTGAATAAGCCAAAGAAGAAAAATAAGCAGTCTCTAAACTAAGCTAAGCTAAAACAGTGAAAAGGCAACTTTGGGATTAAAAATAAGCTAGCTAAAGAACTTTTTAAGGACTGAAACTTAGAGGGCTTATTAAGGAGCTTATGGGCTCACAAAATAAGCCAAAAGTTAGGGCTTATGCACACTAAAAAGCTAAAATGCAAGGGCTTAAAGTCACCCCTTTGCACCAGGGGAGACTTAATGCTAACACAAGGGCTTATTTGACAGCTTTTTAAAAGCTGTCAAATAAGCTCAAAACTAAAAAATAAGCTTAAACAGCTTAAGTACTCTAATACATGGACTTGTGCACCAATTTTGAACTTTTAAAAACCATTAAAACCTGCTGAATTTTTAGAATGAAAATGGGACTTTTATCTTTTAAAAAGAAATACACTTAAGTCTTGGCAGCTTTGACTCAACAAAGTCAAAAGACCAAGGACTTGTGACAGCTTGATTTAAACACACAAATACACTCTTTTTGACACTTAAAACTCAAGTATCCAAGTGCTTATCTAAATAAGCACTTTGGGGTTTTCTTAAAAATCCACAGTTTCAAGGATGGCTTAGAAAAGCTTTGAAAAACAATTTCCAAACTTAACAACTTATAAAAACAGTTTTAAACCAGCTTAATACTTAAGCTAAAACTGCTTTGAGACTCCAACCCATACCAAAACCATTTTTGACCCGTTTTTCATGTTAACCCAAACACTCCCTTAACTTTTAAAAGAGTGACTTTAAACTTATAAAGACTAACTTAAACTGAAATTTTTAAAAGACAAATAATACTTAAGCTATTTAAGATAATAAAACGATAAAAAGCAAAGCAAATAAACACTTGAAAGATGAGAATAAGCTAGGGCAGTTTAAGCTTATTTTTGACAGTTTTCACTTAAATTGCATAAAAATGAAATAAAGCACTAAAAGGCATAATTTAAGCACTAGTAAACATGAATAAGCACACAAGACAGTTAATAAGCTAAAAATAAGCTAAATAAGCTATTTGCTACAGTAATAAGCAAAATTCAACAAGAAATGTACCTTTAATCCTTTGCTCAAAAAAGATTTTTGAAACCTAATAAGCTCTAAATTTCCTACCCACAGCTTATAAATAAGCTTAAACTAATAAAAAAACCCAATAAGCCTTCCACAATAGCTTATTCATCCTTAGCTTTAATAGAACAGTACCCTTGCCTCTTTCTTGAATTTTCTTAAAGTTTAATTTAGTTTAAAACAGGTTATATAGAGTATTAAATTAAAAGCTTGAAGGTTTGAAGTAAAAGATTATAACTTAGAACAAAATTGCAAGACTTAAAACTGAATTTTCATTACAAATTGAAGTACAAGAACATAAAACACTTTTAACTGAAAATTCAAACTTAAAATACTAAAAACTATTTAAAACTACACTTCTTACTCTCTACTAGCCACAATGGCTTTACAATACTTATATAGAAAAAATTCGAGCTAGGGTTCTTAACTTTGTCTTCTTGCATATGTGCTTCTTTGTAGACACACTTTTGAGGTGTGTTTGTTGTGGGTGTGCAAACACAATGAATCTCAGCCCTTTAAAATTCTTGATGCCCAAGCCGAAACTTATAGACCATTGATGATTTTTGGTGTGGGTTTGGATTGCCAACATGGCAATCCCATGTGGGGGTGTGGGGTTGTAGATGGTGAGGTTTTTGGAGTATTGTGGGAAGTCAAACAATGGCAGGGGTGGGGTATAGGAAATTGGCGGGAAACCATTTGGGAAGATAAACAGTGTTTCAAAAGTTATGGGAAAGGTTTGGGGTTTTGGCAAAATTGGCCCCTCATGGCTATATATATCATTGCACCACTCGTCCTTGTTTTTTAAATGGTTTTGGGATTTGGCAAAACAAGTCCCCAAGGGTTATAACACCCTTTGCAACACACGTCCTTGGTAGTTATAAGTTAGTGGACTTGGCAGTTTCACCCCTTGTAGTATAACTTTCCCATATTGGCAGTTTAAGTCCTTCTCTTCATTTCCTTCTTTTTTTTCTCTTTAAATAAGTTTAGGGACTTAACAAGTTTAGTCCTTAAACTTATTTTTCTTGACTTTTGGCTTCGGGATTGACTTGGGTTGACTTTCTGTTGACTTTTTCAGGCTTGGGCTTGGACTTTGACTTTGTCTTTTTCCTGCTTTTCCATTCCGAGTCCGGTTTTGTCGTTTTGGCTTCGTTTTTCGTCCTTTTCTTAATTATCCGTTCCTGCACAATACAATTAGCAAAACAAGCGTATATTTGGCATTTTAAGTCCGTTTTTGGTTATTTTAGCTCGTTTTTAAAGGTAAAAGGTATGTGTAATTAAACACATACCAAAATCCCCCATACTAAGGTATTGCCGTGTCCTCACGCAATGCTATGAAGTAAGCATTTGGAAAACTAAGAATCTCGAACACCCTCGACTAATAACTAGAAAAGTAGCTAAGTGTTCATCGAGGAAATTAAAGACTCAAGAGTTTTGAAAATCCCCGCCTTTACCATTTTTTTTGTATGTACACCTATTCTACACATCTTTTTGTATTTTTCAGTTTTCTAGAACGTTTTGACTTTCGTTATTTAATAACTTTAAGGGATCATAGAACAAGATGCATTTCGATCCGAGAATGCCCCAAAAAGGATAAATTCATCGTTCCCGACTTTTCACTTATTCCAAACCAAGCTTAAAACGAAATCACCGTTAATTATGAGTTAAGATGCTAACACTACTCATATTTGCAACTTGTAAACTTTTCACTCCCGACAATTTATATCTTAAGGTGTATGTGCTATTTTGAATTTCAACCATGGATCAACGTTTTGCAACATTCTATGTTTCACGTTCCACCCGAGAATAATGAGTTTGAAGGCGAGATCATCCCATGTAGCGACTTTCGTCTCGGCACATCCCAACCTTGCGGTTAAGTGACCAGGCTTTTGACACCCCACAGAGACTAGTATCGGGACTCACGGACCTTAGGTTTCATAAACTCTTAGGTTTTCCGTATGCACATAGCTTATAAAATAGAATAGCCAAAGTTCAAAAGCATATTTGAATTTAACAAAAAGAGATCTTTTATTCACACTTAATATTAACCATTTATGCAATTTGTAACCCTCGACCTTTTAGAAGGCTGCAACATCGGTTGTGAGCCGGCAAGATGCAACAAACTTTTATCAGTCTCGGATTATTATTCTTACTATGGGCTTTCTTTAGAAGGCTGTAACATCGGTTGTGAGCCGGCAAGATACAGCAAACTTTTATCAACCCACAGTTTATATTTATTATATTTTTGCATTTTTCATCATTTTTTTTTAATATTGGGAAAATGTCTTTTTGAAAAATTCAAGTATAAATTTGAACTAAGGCTAAAGTTTTTGCTATATACTACATAAAAATTATTGATTTAAGTTTAATTTTCAAAAGTAGCACGTATATTAATCAGGTTAAGAGCTTATGGGAGAAAAAGCGACAAATTACACACATGAGCTCTTAAGATTTCCAAATAATCCTTGTTTAGCATCCAATTCATACTTAACACTATCATTTTTCATTCTTCGCGAGTATTCGCGAACGCTTAGTCTAAAGGTTAAGGAACAAGCTAGAGCTCAACACGCTCGATCGAGTCAAAATTTATTCTTATTCTACCCAGCAGGAAAGTCAAAATTGTGACAAAACACTTATTTTATTTTTGAAAATTTTTAAATTTTTTCATTTTTTTGAAATTTTGGTGGTAAAAACGGGATTACGTGATAACAACGGCTGCAGGCAAAAATCAAATCGAAGATCCCCCCCATACTAGAATGAAACATCGTCCTCGATGTTTTACGAAGGGTTTCTACGTAAATCCTAAGCCGTTTATGAAGTATGCTTAAAGATAAACGTTAGTCGATAAGATTAGGATATCGGGATTCCCAAATGAAGCTGAGGATTGTGAAGCTCTTGTGATCGAAGGACAAATAGCACGAGAGACTTCAAAAATCCGGGACATCCTGGACAATACAGCACAAAACACAACACACGGAATAGGAAAGAGGAAAGCATCCTCACAACAACTAAACACTTATTCGAAGACTAGCATACTACTAATACTGAAAAATTAAGATAAGCATGGGGTGCCTCCCACGAAGCGCTTGTTTAGGGTCACTAAGCTTGACCCAATTCCCTGAATTCAGTTGTCCTTAGGGAATGTTTGGAGGTCAGGGATATCCATAGCAGAGATATCACCTCCAAAGTAGTGCTTGAGACGATGACCATTTACTTTGAAGTTTGGCCCGGAGTTCTGAGATAACTCAACGGTGCCATACGGAAAGACTTGAACAATGGTAAATGGTCCTGACCAACGGGATTTCAATTTGCCAGAGAAAATTTTCAATCTTGAGTTAAAGAGGAGGACTTGATCACCGACGTTGAAAACGCGGTTTTTGATCTTTGCGTCATGAATTCTCTTAGTTTTCTCTTTGTAGATCAAAGAATTTTCATAGGCTTGATCACGCAGTTCACTTAATTCATTGAGTTGAACTTTGCGTTGATCACCCGCCCGCTGTTTTGAGATCGAAGTATGCATTTTTTTTAGGGCCCAGGTAAGCTTTGTGCCTCCAACTCAATCGGTAGATGACATGCCTATCCATATAACACAGCTAGTACGTAGTACACCCGATGGGTGTTTTGTAAGCTGTATGGAAGGCCCAGAGAGCGTCAAACCAAGCTTGTTCCGACCAAGAGGCACCGTTTTTTCGCGCCACTGTCCATGATCCAAGACTTCTTTTAAACCACGATTTGATACTTCAACCTGCCCACTTGTCCTGGGGATATAAGCGGTGGAGAGACGTGAATTGACTCCATATATTAAGCATGACCTTTGCAAAACTGGTCAATGTTGCAAAGATGTGGTTCCTCGACACTGATGATGGGCACGGGGAGTAAAAATGGGAGCAACCAAATCTGGCAAAGAGAGATTTAAGGAATTTTTCAAACAACTCGGAACCGGGCGTCGTTGGTGGGGCGCGCCTTTGTCTTCAACCCATTTGACAGATAGTCGACTGCCACAAGCTATGTTATTTGTTGTCGTATAGAAGATGGGAAGGGTCCCCATGAAGTCTGATGCCCCAAACGTCCAAAGATTTTCACAAACAAGGATGTAAATTTGAGGCATCTCATCCCCTTTGTGAAATTTTTCCTTGTCAATGGGCACGAGTCACAATTTTTGACCAACTCGTGAGCATCCTTGTATATTGAAGGCCAAAAGAATCCGGCGTCAAAGACCTTTTTGGCGGTGAGATTTGCCCAGATGACCCCCCGGAATGGGTCCATTGTGCAAGCTAATTCGAGGAGAATGCGAGAGCTTCAATACCGTGCACACGGCTCGCCGGAGTCATATTGATCCGACGAAATTTTTGAATAAGAAGGGGTCCATCCCATAAATAGTGTTTAACATCTTTGAATAAACGTGTTTTTCCTGTTGGGGATGACATTCTCGTTGACTACTAAGTTTCCCCGCATGGTAGTTTGTGTGCGAAGTCATACAAGAACCAATGGGGTACTATCATAACAAAGAGCAACCGATCCAAGAGTTTCGATAGGAAATGTTTCAGTTATTATTCCTTGTTCTTCTCAAGAGTATAAATACTTGATGAAGGTTCTCAAACCTGGCCCGCTGTCACCGGGGCGGCCAGAATAACTACGCCTTTATATGTCCTACAGGGAGTCTGCAAACCACAAAATCAATGGAAGCAAACTGAACCACCGCATCAACTAGGAGGCTTAGCAACTTTCTTAGGAAGAGATACTTTATATAAAAATGGTCGGAAAACACTATGCTCTTAGACAAAACAAATAACACCAAAACTCTCAAAAGCATACACTACCGCAAGTAATTCTTTTTCGGTCGTAGTGTAGTGTGCTTGAGCTTCAGTCATGGATTTTGCATGTTCCACTAGTCAATTAAGTGCCCATCAAGTAACAAGGACTAACCTCTGCCAGCCCCCCTAACCCCAATCTCATGCAACCCCCCAGAGATACGAAGGGGCAAGTCCCAGTCGGGAGCAATCAAAATCGGAGCCTCAATCAATTATCCAAATATAAGTGTATTAAAGGGATTCGATACACTCTTTGGAGAAGAAAAATGGAGTCTCTTTTTTTCAAGCAAAGAGTCATTGGGCCGGCTATTTGGAGAAGTCTTGTATGGTAAAAAAAAAATCGTCGTA
Source organism: Tanacetum coccineum (assembly GCA_026074375.1). Classification (NCBI taxonomy): domain Eukaryota; kingdom Viridiplantae; phylum Streptophyta; class Magnoliopsida; order Asterales; family Asteraceae; genus Tanacetum; species Tanacetum coccineum. The sequence goes on from BQNB010027489.1 coordinate 24,411, forward strand.
GAAACCGGCGTGCCCAAGGAAAACATCGAAACACCTTTCACGTAGTCCGGGTGATGGATCTAGGCTATAACGACAACTTTAGCTCGAACGACCTCAATACCTGATTTAAGATTTTGTGATCCGAGAACAATGCCTTATTTTACCTGAAATGGCTTTTATTTTTTTCTCGACCAGTTAAGGACCAAATTGGTTGTCTTCACACCGTTTTAGCAAATTTTGGTCCAAAGTAGGTTAGTCATGTAGAGAAAAGAATCAACCGTAGACAGAAAATATTCATCCATAAACACTTCCCTCATTTTTTCATCATGTCAAAGGAAGATTGCCAATCATACAGATATCGTTGGAAACGTGCCAGGTTCATTGCGATAGCCCAAAAAGGCATGCGACGAAAGGCAAAAGATCCGAATGGGGCAATTAAAGGATTGTCTTTTTCGCTTCCTTGATCCTTCGTGGACTATGGGAAACTGAAAGTAACCCGAAAAGGCCATGAGGAAACACTAGAATGGTTTTCCCGCGAGTCCTTTTCGAGCATATTGATCCATGAAGATACGTGGGAAGATGCCTTTTTACGGGTAGCCCTCATTCAACTTTCTGTAGTCGATGCAAACCTTCACCCGTGACCAATCGAGACGTATAAGATCATACATCAATTTTTCACACGGGTCCATGCCACCCTGTCTTTGGTTGGTACACAATGCAACCAGGGCATACCCATGGGACTGTCAGAGAATCGTATAAATCAAAATCGGCGTCAAGAACTTATGTCGAACTTCTTTCTTGATGGATGTCGTTTGATTTTTATGGATTCACCCGCACTTTGTATAGCTGAGACCGATTTTGTAGTCCTCTTTCCATGAGAATTATGTGTGTACAAAACTCTGGGTTGAAACCCACGATAACTAAAGTTTCCAAGCGATGCTCGCTTGTGGGAAATTAATACCACCACTTACCATAACTCATTGACTCAAACGTTCCTTGAGAACCTTGATTATAGCTCTGCCTTTTTCCCTCATCTTTCAAAGTCTTTTTTGCAATAAAGACTGGGCAACTTATCGTCAACCTTCCAAAAATGCATAATCCGAATTAGGTGGTAAGTCCTTGAGTACCAAGGTCAGAGGGGGCTCATATAACGGACGAATTTCATGAATTTTACTTCACAAAGTCTTAAGGATCTTTTCGATTGTTCATGAAGTAATTTCCCTTGGAAGAGGTGGGAGTTGGTTCACTGTTGAGAATTGCTTCGAGGAGAAGTATGTCCACCTTTCAGGGTCATAATAAGTTGGATCAACTTCCGGTGAAGTTGGATCGTCCGTCTAAAGCTAGTGAAAGAGTCGCTTCTCGGAAAAGGAGAAAGGTCACGTGTCACCGAATGAGTTAAGGTTATAGAAGAAGTAGAGGACGATTGGATCATAGAAAGGAGTGGGATTGCCACTCGAGATCACATTTGAGAAACCAAGAACCTCTTGAGAGTATTCTTCACAAGCCATATCAATGGCGTCAATTCGGTTTGCAGTCATATGATTGTAGTAAGCTGTGTACCTCGAAGTTTGGTCCAGATTGAATGTAATGGCCTCTCTGCCAACACAAAGGGTTATTTCAACATCGTATACATCTATAATGCACGACTGTCTTTAAAGAAACTCTCCTAGAAATAGTGGAACTCGGGGGTCTGGGTCTCAAATCGACGACTACTAATCTGCAGAAATTGGAACTTTCCCACCGTCACATAAACGACTCCGAAAATTTATTACCCCACCTTTAGCTATACCGATTGGTTTTCCAGAGATTGAACGGGTTCCGCTAATTCAAAAGCGTCATGTCAAATTCGGTGGTTAGTTCAGGAAAGACGAGAGTTTTCCAAACAAATATGCATAAGATTAATGCTTGCAACCAATACGCCCACGGCTATTGCAATGTATTAATCCCGGAGAAATTCACGATGGAATGATAAATCGGCCAGGGTCTCCAAGTTTCTTTTGGTAACTTGATTAGGATGACTGCTAAGATATTCCTCTGATTCAAGGACGGGGTCTAGCCATTTTCACTCAACTTTTTCCTTGTTTCCGATTAAGGAATTTAAGAGTCCGAGGCGATTTTTGGCATGAGCATCAAGGCATCGTAAAGCTAAATCGAAACTCAAGATCCCGAAAGATTTCATAGAATTTCTCAAGTTTGGGGTCGTTAGCTTTCACACTACACGTCTTTCATCATTTCTTCATTGAAGGCAATGGAATTGAATGCATTTTTAGTTAGGCCATGAGGCCACTAGACAGGAGATTTACGTCTCGAAGGATATGGAATTGACGGTTTCAAGTTAGGCGTCGGAGCACTAACGGGAGCAATAGCGGGCTCAGAATTTGGTACTTGGGATTGAACTTAGACTACCGGAGGTTGGACGTCTTTGGTACTTCCGTTATTAGTAGGAACCACCGTGTCCTTTATCACCTCGGTTTCACGTTCCACTACTTTAGGAGGAGAAGAAGTAGTAGGAATCGTGGGTCCTTGATAAGCAACACCGCTTCGGGTGGTAATACCTTTCAAATCTACCTTCGGGTTAGTAATGGTATTACTAGGGAGTATCCCTGAACTTGAAGTAGAAGCGGTATTGGAATTCACAAACTTGGAAAACATATCTGTTAAATTAGTCATTTGATTTTGCAAGTTTTGGCTTTGGTCTTGCATGTTTCTCATAACTGCATCATTAGCCTTGACGTAGCTTTCAAAATCGGTCTTTGTCACACCTTGTGTCTGCAGAGCCGGAGCTTGGTAAGGTTGAGCTTGGTGAACCGGGGGTTGATTAATAGGAGGTCGATAAATTTGGCTTTGGTTGTAATTAGTTCCCCGGTTTTGGTTGTAACGGTTTTGGTTATTTCCTTGGTTTTGAATGGGAGGAAAACCAGGAGGTCGAATTTAATTTGCAATCGGAGCTCGGTAACTGGTATTTCCTTGATTGAAATTAGCTGCGGCAGCTTGGGAAACAAATTCTTGAATATTGTCACGATAAACGTTGCCATCGGTGGCGGGACAATTTCGATAAGAATGAGCACCACCACAAGTAACACAACTTTTCTTGACCGCTTTTACGGGAGCGGGAGCTGAGGTTTGGTTTTTCTTATCGAGAAGTAAGGCTTTCACCATATCTTTAAGTTCAGCAACATCGGGAGAAATACCGGGGGTAGGACTGCTGGTACTCACTTTTGTAACAACCGGTTTGTTACGTGAATTATGAACTTTGGATTTGCTTTCAATTATTTTTAGGCAATCACGGGGCATTTTATCCAAAAAGTTACCACCCGCGGCGGAATTCAACGAATCTTGATCATTAGAGTTCAAAGCATTATAGAAAGTATCAAGTTGATGTAACTTCGAAAATCCATGATGTGGGCATGCCCGAAGAAGATCATTGAATCGGTTCCATGCCTCGTAGAATGTTTTATCAAATCGTTGTTGAAACCTCGTGATTTCATTTCGAAGATTTGTTGTTTTGGAAGGAGGGAAAAATTTGTTGATGAATTTCGAAACAAGATCATCCCATGTGAGAATCGATCGAGGGAGTTCTTTTTCAAGCCAAATTTGGGCTGCACCCTCGAGGGAAAATGGGAAAAGCATAAGCTTTACCGACGTACTCGGGACGTTCGGGAACTTCATCGTAGAAGTGATCTTGTTGAAATAACGGATGTGAGCATTAGGGTCTTCCTTGTCATGTCCGAAGAATTGTTTGTTTTGAACGAGGGTAAGCAAACCGTGCTTAAGCTCAAAGTTGTCCGCGGTGATTTCAGGGACTACAATTGCATCTTCGTAACCCTCGGTGGGTGCTTCGAGCAATTGAGCCATGGTACGTTGATCATCCATTGGAGGTGGGGGAGGAGGTGGTGGATTTTCAAAAGGGTCTTCAAGATTGAAAGGTCCAACAACAGCTGGAGGAGCCTGGTGTTGTTGATTATGAAGATTACGAGTTTGGGAACGAGTGTGCATACACTAAAGAGAAAAATTTACACTAATTTTTTTGGGTTTTTGGTTTATCAAAGGTAAATTCACAATTTATTTTAATAACGGACAACGAAGAAGACAACTTAAGCCTAATAATCGACAAGCTTCTCGGTAACTCTTCGAAAAGAAAAACGCACAAAGGAGCGGAGGAATAGGAAAGCGCGCAGCTATAAAAACCTTTTCCTTAGGGTCGTAGTTCCTAGAACAACCCGCCTTAACCCCTCACTAGAGTTTGATTATCTTTTAAAGTGAAACCGTACCTCGCTAGTGTACACAAAAGGCAAGTTTTTTTAAATATTTTGTTCGAATTGGGAACCACAAAGTCACCGTAATTAATTTATGATAATACCTTCAATATGAAAATATATATTTTGGTATTTACCAATTGGTGAATTTTATTTGTAATTAAAGAAATTGTTTTTAAATTTCTGATTTTTTTTTAAAGATAATTATACTAAAAAGAAAATGAAAATATTTTTGACATTTTTGGTTTTTTTTTTAGATAGTATGCACAGATTCAAACACAAAATCACAGGCCAACGATTGTCCGAAATCACAACCTCCCGCAAGCGCGCCACAAATTGATTAATGTTTTCTTAACTATATATACCATATAATATATAATAAAATATAAAATATATATTAGTCTAAAAAAAAACAACAAACCAAATGTAAACCAAGAACAGGATATGACTATTCCCGGGTCGTTAATCCCCAAAAGCTGTGGCTGAGAAAATCAGTACAGTCTAAATATTTGAGTTTGAAGTAGAGAATTGATTTGAGATGAGTAAAGGTAGATTAAGACTTAACAAACAAAAACGTTTAAGAAAATCCAAAAAAATATGAAATTAAGCTAAAAAACGAGAGCACGGACCCCGAACAAAGGGGGAAAAACCTAAAAACTTCAAAATTAACCCTACGAAGAAATTTTCACTTCTAAACTACTCTAGGAGACAAATAACGAAGAATGAAAAAGACTAGACTGAAAACGGAGTTCGTTTGACCCAAAAACGAGTCAAGACAAAAACCGCACCCGGACCCGTTCTTTAAAAAGCAAAAAGTTATAAAAATGACACCAACAAAATTTTTATATATTTTCCTACAAACATAAGACTAAATGAAAATTTCTACAAAAGAAAAATATATATTTTGACACAATTATTGGTATTTTTTTATGAATTTTTTAAACTTGTAACGAAATTAAATTATAAAAAAATACTAAACGACTTTGAAAAATTCTGAAAATTTTACTAAAAATACTAGGCACTATGACTAACCTACGAAAATTAAGAAACTAAAAAGTTGCTTATAAATAAGCCCTAAATAAGCTGTACACAGCTTATAGGCTTAATAGCCAAAAACGTGTATAAGTACCCTGGCCCTTGGGATACTAACGTAAAAGTCCCAAGGGCGCAGCGGTATGTGTGTGTTATAAAGAAAGGTGTACGAGGGTAGAGACCCGGGTTCGAGTCTTGCTCACCCGGGTAACCCCTTGTCTCCTTTTTTTTTTTGAAAAACTTTGTAAAACAAAGTTGTTAAGCTTATGGAGCTTAACAACTTTCACAACTACAACTTTTTCTGAAAAGCTATAAATAAGCTTTAAAACAGCTTTTAAAAACGGACAGAAGTTAAAATGAGCTTAATGCTAAAACTAGCTAAGTCATTTGGACTTTGTGGACAAATAAGCTAAGATTTGGACAAATAAGCTAAAGAAGTTAACTACCCTATCTTAAAATAAGCAATAAAAAGCTTAACTCTACAACTAAATAAGCTCAAAAAGGGCTCAAGCTTGACAGACACTAAAATAAGCTTAAAGACAAAAAGGCACTAACTGTTACTCTAAATAAGCAAGGAAAAAGGTTAATAAGCTCAACAACTTAACACATTATCCTAAAAAGCTATTTGGAACACAATTGAGCTTATGAAATAAGCTGAATAAGCCAAGAGTAAAAATAAGCAATTCCTACACTAGGCCTAACAAAAACAGTGAAGAGGTAACTGTGGGCTTAAAAACAAGCTAGCAAAAGAGCTTCTTACGGTCTGAAATTTATAGATGCTATATCTAAGACTATTGGCTCTCCAAAATACAGCCAAACAGTTAGGGCTGTATGTTGCACTAGAAAGCTATAAAAAGGAGCTTAAAAAATCACCCCTTTGCACCAGGGGAGATAAATGCCTAAAACCAAGGGCTTATATTGACAGCTTTTTAAAATAGCTGTCAATAAGCTTAAATTTAAAAGATAATTAAACACTTAAGTACTTCAATTACAGTTGGACTTGTGTGCACCAATTTTAAGAATCCAAAAACCATTTAAACCTGCTGATTTTTAAGAGTGAAAAAGGGACTTTTTGCTAAAAAAAATTGCACACTTAACTTTGGTGGATTTGACTCAACAAAGTCAAAATGACTCAAGGATTTTGACAGCTTGTTTTAAACTCACAAAGACACTCCTTTTTTAAAACCACAACTAAAAATTGCAAGAGCTTATGAAATAAGCTCTTGTAGCTTTTTTAACACCACAGTTTCAAAAGCTAACTAGAAAAACCTTGAAAAACATTTTTCAAACAAAAAACTTTTAAAAAATAGACTTAGATGAGCTTAAATACTTAAGCTAAAACTATCTTATGACCACAACCCATACAAAAACTATTTTTGACCCGTTTTTAGTGTTAACCCAAACACCCCTTTAATATTTTGAAAAGTGATTTTAAGACCTATAAAGACTGAAGTAAACTAAAGTTTTAAAAGACTAATAGTACTTAAGCAATTTAAGACTATAAAAAGAGAAAAAGCAAAGCAAATAAGCACTTAGAAGATTAATAATAAGCTAGGACAGAATAAGCATTTTAGACAGTTTTAAGCAAATTACATGGAAATGAAATGAAAAGAACTAGAAGGCATACTTTAAGCACTAATAAACATAAATAAGCACACAAGACAGTAATAAGCTAAAAAATAAGCTAATAAGCACTTGCTACAGTAACTTTTAAACAAAATTTAAAAGGAATTGTACCTTTAACCCTTGCTCAAAACAGGGTTTTTGAGACCTAATTAAGCTCTAAAATCTACCCAAAGCTTATAAATAAGCTTAAACTAAGCAAAAACCCAATAAGCCTTCCAAATTTGCTTATTCATCCATACTTTAACCAAACAGTACTTTGTCCCTTCCAGACAATGTTTTTATCTTTTTGGTTTTCTTTTTTTTTAATTTTTTAAATGATAATTATACTAAAAGAAAATGAAAATATTTTTGTACCCTTTTTTTTTTTTTAAACTTAACTAAATTCTCATTAAAAAAGAGTGAGGTACAAGTACTTAGAAGAACTAAACTGAAACTTAATACACTGAAACTTTTCAAAAACTAAAAAACTACTTAAAAACTACTCCCTTGCCACAATGGCTTACATTGCTTAAATAGTAAAAAAACTAGGGTTTCTTGGTCTTCGTCTCTTGCTGTTGTGCTTTCTTGTAGACACACAAAAGACTTGTGTTTGTTGTGAGAGTGCAAAGAACAAACAATCCTGGCCCTCCATTTTCTTTGGTCCCCAAATCGAAGTATATGAACCATTGATGACTTTGGTGGATTTATGGATTGCCAACATGGCAAAGCTCCTCTTTTGGTGGGAAAGATAGTGGAGGAGGGGGGAAAGGTTTATCCATGGTGGAATTGGGGTTATGGGATAAAAACGGGGTGGAGAAACCCGTGAGTTGTGTTGGGGGGAAAATTGGGCGGGAAAAGGAGTTATAAAAAAAGTGACAGGGACGGGTTTGGGGTAATTGGCAAGGTTGGCCCCTCATTGTTATAGTAGCTATTGCACCACACGTCCTTGTGTGATTGAGAGTTTGGGGACTTGGCAAATTCAGTCCCCAAAGGTTATATAACCCTTTGCACCACCCGTCCTTATTAGTTATAACTTAGGGGACTTGGCAGAATTGCCCCTTGTGGTTTCTGCTGCTTCGTGGTTTAACTTTGCCAATTTGGCAGCTTGAGTCCTTCTCTTCATTTCTCTTTGTTTTCTTCTTTTAATAAGTTTAGGGTTTTGACAATTTTAACCCTCAAACTTATTTTTCTTGACTTTTGGCTTCGGGGTTGACTTGGGTTGACTTTTCCACACTTGGGCTTGGATTTTGACTTTGTCTTTTCCTGCTTTTCCATTCCGAGTCCGGTTTTGTCGTTTTGGCTTCGTTTTTCGTCCTTTTCTTAGTTATCCGTTCCTGCACAATACAATTAGCAAAACAAGCGTATTTTTGGCATTTTAAGTCCGTTTTTGGTTATTTTAGCTCGTTTTTAAAGGTAAAAGGTATGTGTAATTAAACACATACCAATGCGGAAATGGAACTCATGAATATGATTCTTCTTTCTATTCCTAATGAGATTTGCAATTCTGTGGATTCTTATAAGACGGCCAAGGAAATGTGGGCTCGTGTTGAACGTTTGATGAGGGGAACTATACAAAACCAAGTTGACAGAGAAACGCGGTTTACAAATGAATTTGATCAATTTGTTGCTGAACCAGGAGAGTCACTAGTTTTAGTGTACAATCATTTTGCTCAGTTATTGAATGATTTGGAACGAAACAACATGAAGTTTCCAATTGTTTCAGTTAACACAAAGTTTCTGAATAGTTTGCAACCGGAATGGTTGAAATATGTGACTCAAGTTCGTTTGACTAAGCAATTGACAGTTGATTCGTTCGATGATCTTTTTGATTATCTTTTAGAATTTGAGAAATTGGTTAATGCTTCAAGGGCAAAGAAGTTAGAAAAGTCTCATGGTCATTTGGCTCTAGTAGCACACACGGGTTCATCTTCCAGAAATACATCTTCGTATTACGTGACACATCATTCATCTGTAGTTGATTATGATGAAGAGTATGAGCAGGATGATGTTCACAACCATTTTGAAGATCCCCTAGCATCTGCTATGTTGTTACTTGCCAAAGCCAGAACACATGATTTTTGAAAAATTCAGTTGTAGGTTTGTGATTACATTACTTTGTCACATAATTTTTGAAAAAGCTCTCAAAATCTGTTATTGTGTCAAAATGATACTCTTTCTTAAAACAATTTTAAGAAGTTGAAGGTTTTCTCTTGAATTTTTATAAGGTGGTGTTTGTTTTTTCAGAAATACCTCTTAACAGCATCTTAATCTGACTCATTCAGACGCGGTCAGACATTTAG
>BQNB010027489.1:45613-57587 GCA_026074375.1 Tanacetum coccineum
CTCAAAGTTGAGCTTTTGTTCATTCTAGTTGTCAAGCACCAAGTCAGTTTCCACTGACTTAGATAAGTCTGTTTTCACCATCGGTTTTCAATAGATTCTTGTGTTTTAAAATACTCTCAAAAGCAGTTTTTTAAAAGTCCTTAAGCCATTCTTCTAGGAAAATCAAAATTCAAACACTAAAAAGCTTAATTGATTGCTTAAATTTGAAGTCAAATGAGCTAAAGGGACTGTTTGTATGCAGTTTAAGCCTCATAGTGCTTATTGTTTTTAAATGCTTATTGGCTTGTGTTTCTTTGCTTATTTTTGTTTCTCCTAGCTCATTAGGTTTAAGAAATTAGTTGTCATTACTAGTTTTACTTTATTATCTTAGAAATAGTCTGGTAGATTAAGCCTTACGTTTTTTTTAGTATAACAAGCTCTCTGTCAGTTTTTCTTAGCTGTTTTCTAGCTTATTTCTATCTGTTTTAGCTTTTCCAAAAATCTGTTTTTCATAAAAAAAATAAAAGGGGAAAGGGGAAGTCACAGGTGAGCAAGACTCGAACCTGTGACCTCTACCCTCTCAACCCTCTCAATACCACACATACTAACCATCTGCGCCCTTGGGACTTTTCTGTCCTAAGGGGCAGTGGTTATTTATTTAACCTCATTTTTGGCTATTTAAGCCAATAAGCCCGCTTGGCTTATTCTGGCTTATCCAATAAGTCGAATTTACATTTCTTATTTTTCTTAGGTACATTTTAGCTTAATCTAACTTCTGTAATTTTCTCAGATTTTTTCTCAAACATTTTCTAATTTTAATCATTTATTTTCTTTAATTTCGTTTTTAAATCATAATAAATAAAATAAAAATCAAAAAAAAATATTTTCTTTTTTTTTCTAAAATTTTCTTTTATCACTTTTAACCTAGGAAAAATAGAATTTCTTCCGTAGGGTCATTTTTGCTAAATGTTAGTTTTTAAAGAACGGGATTCGTTCCCATTTTCGTTTCTTCGCATTTTTAACTCAAATCACCTTCGTTTTTAGTCTAGTTTTCTTTATTCTTCCTTTTTAGTCATTTTAGATTAGGAATAGTAGAAAAATCATTGTAGGACTTATTTTTCATAATTTAGGATTTTTAATGTCGCGTTTGTTTGCCGTTTTCGTTTTTTGTGTTTTACTTTTAACTGTTTTATACATTTAAATGCTATATGTTTTATTAAATTTTTTTAGTAGATATAGATTACCAGATAAAATTCCTTTTTACCCATTCAAAACGCGCGATCACGGACATTACCGATTTTCAATTCACACTTCGTCGAGGGAAAAACGACCCGGGAGGTTTTTGAGATCTCACTTTGGTTAGAAGTGAATTTCTTAACCCGACGGAAAATACTATCTATACTAAAATTGGGATCATTGACCTTAGCAAAAACCCGGTGCAACATTCTCGTACCAAACACATCGAAGTACGTCACCACTTTCTTCGTGATAATGTCTAGAAAGGACATATCTCAATCGAAAAAGTGTTGTCCGCCGACAACATCTTCGATATTCTTACTAAACCCCTTAAACGTGAATTGTTTAACTATCTACATCTTGGTTTAGGAATCATGGAACACATTCCATAAATCATATTAGTCCGCTTCTATTTCTTCTGTCTCAATTCAAGTCCGTGTTCCATTCCGTGTCGTGACAACTTAAATGCTTCATCCGAAGTACTTTAAGCATGTTTAATTCGGGAAATGCAAATTAAAACGTCACTCCTCTTCGCAAAATTTTCGTCAAAACTAAGTTCAAAATCATTACCTGAGGGCGGCCCCCATATAGGCGGCCCCTTAATGTATTTGGGACCGCCATCAGCAAGACATAAAACGGGACACTTAAAAACAAACACCCCCTTACCTGCTGCCATTGACGAACTCAAACTAAAACCCACCAAAACTCAAAATCAACCATTAAAACTTCAATTGAAGATCAAATCAACACTAATAATCATTCCTAATATCACAAAGATCATCAACTGTAAGTCATTTCATCTATTTTCTTTCAATTTGAGTCTAGGGTTCATGATGAACACCAAAAATTAAAATTGGGGATTTTTAATTTTTCTTTCAACTTTGTGCAATTAAGAATACTAGGATACAGTGTATAACTAACATGCTTCCCGTAGATATAGGATTTGCATACATTAGTGAACTTGTTGAAAAATTGATTTCGAACCAAACCCCAATCTTATTTTCAAATCACTCACGTTAGGAACACAATAAAATTGTGGATATGCATTGTCAATACAACCTAAAAATGTTTTCAAACACATACATAATGATCTCATAAATAAATTTTGAGATACATAATTCATATGTATTTTTCGACTTGTTTGGTTGAGCAAAATCAAACTAAGGAGCGTTTGGATTAACTCTTAGGATCTTATATTTAAGTCGAGTTAATCGTTACTCCACATCGTTTTCATATAGGCACACACTAGGCACAAACTCAAAACATCAATACATGTAAAAGCGATTAAAATATGATCTTGCTTATATCTTACTAGGTAACAATGCCTCGAGCTACCGGTCTTGATCATCAAAAGACACGAAACTACATACCCTAAATATCAAATGAATTTAATTAACCCTTACTAAATACAATGACTAATCTTAAAAAAATGATACTTTCATGAGTGGAGAGTTATAAGTCCAAACTTCGAAAATATGAGTCATATTCGCGCTAAGTTTGAGTTAACCGTGTTTGATTGTTTGTTAGATATTAACGAACAAATTATACCTCGCTTTGTTCTTGAGTTCTACTGTCAACTCACTTTTGCCTACAATCCTGAGGGTCAATTCATTGTCAATTTTGTCATTCAAAATAAGTCTTTTTCCCTTAATCTTAAAGAATTCGGTCAAATTCTAAAAATCCCTTTCAAAGGTCATGCCTCTATCACCGAAATGTGGTCCCTTGACCATTTTTCGGTCAGTGTTCCAAGTAGAGCTCTCTATAAAACCAAACCCCCATCTCTAAGAGTCATTAAGTCTCTTATTTAAATTCCACGTCAAGGTTAAGAGACTCATACCAAAAACAAGAAAACCATTGTCGTTGGTGAAAACGAAATTTTAACCCGAGAGATTCAAACTCATATGAAACCATGGGTTGAGATTATTCATGAAAATGCCATTTGTCTAGGAGGACATAGGGATTATTTCTCCGCGTGCCTTTGTTACATGCTTTATTGCATTGAGACATCCACTCCCTATAACCTAGCATTTTTCATTCTCAAAAGAATGGAAAAGACTCTATTTAAACCTAAGGAACTCTTACCTTATGGAATGCTCTTAACTAGGGCATTCAAACATGTCGTGTCCGTCTCTCCTGAGCTAGCTTTTGATCATTTTCTCTCACATGATCGAGCCATGCATCCGCTCGCTCCTCACTATGAGCTAAAGACGCGAGCGGATTGAGGCAAGAAAAGACCTCATGAGTCAAATGCTAGCTCCTCCTCTACCACTCTAAATCATCCCTCCTCATCTCTTCCACTTGATTACATGGTTGATGAAAATGATGAAGAATCATTTCAATCCAATTCATCTTTACCCTCTCTATAAATTTTCTCTTCATCTAATGTCGCTCCTCGAGTCCGTTAAAACTCCTCTCATGAAAGTCATGACCTGGACACCCTTTTATCCAAAACCATAACTTTTCAAACTCAACAACGAGATGCTCACCGAGACGGATTAAGGTCAATTAGACAAGCTCTCAAGAACATGATGTGAGGAAAAAGGAAGTAAAGATGTTGGGATAACTTCTAAGAGATTATTGCTATTCTTATTATTATATCTCTTATCTAATACATTATATTAGAACTAGGACAATGAATGATGATTTCCGAGTGTTAGGATGATCTTTAAAATAGTTTTATCATCCTATAAATGCCTTGCTAGTTAACAATTTGTGCTATTATGTGAATCTTATTAAGGATTATCAAAATTGCATGCTTAAGATTACTGATTGATGCATTGTTAGTTTATATTTACTTGAATTTTGACTGACTTGAGGTGTGATACTTCTATGGGAAAATACTGGGAAAAATCTATTCTCTCTAGAAAACGGCCCCTGAATTCATTAGGCGGCCCCCTTATCAATCCGGGACCGCTCAACAATAAGGGACCGCCAACAGGATGGAACATAAATTTCAAATTTCCATTTTTTTGTATCTTTGACCACCCTAGTCCTAGACTTTTGCTGAAACTTCCTTCTTTGAACACACAATTTCTTCAATCTTCATCTCTAACACCATACTTTTCCATTTCCTTTTACCTTTTTCATTTTTTAAACCATCAATCCTCTTCATCATCATCATCCTTCTCATATTCTCTTCTTCTTTCACCCAAATGTCTTGCTCAAATCATAACCCAAACTTTTCAAGAAAACCAAAGATGTCGGTTCGTCAAGTATGGAAACATAAGACATCGCTTCCAAAATCATCACCTACTTGTCAAAATGACTCACCACCACCACTTTCAACTAACACTCCTCACTCTATCTCACCACCTATGAACTACCCACAAAGAGATCGAATTATTAATCAACTCCACACAATCTCCACACTCATCGATTCTCAAACCTCTACACCACCTTCTTTACCACACCCATTGGTTCCATCTCCTACTCATGCTCAAGTAGGATGCCATGCTAGCTTTTGTCATTGTTGTAGGCACACCACCAACCACTTCTACTTATTAAGGAATGAAATTAATTTCATTCAATTCCTTGTCACCCGTATCATACCTCAATCATAAGTTCATCACCATAATGAGTCATCATCTTCATCATTCTCACTCTTCAATTAATCACTCCTACGTAATTAATTTGCTTTAATAAACGTTTCCTACCTTTTGAGTATCACATCCCCATGAAGTCAAGAATCATTTACTATGTGGAAAACTAGAAGGGGGGGGGTTGAATAGTTTACCGCTTTTTAAATTTAAGTTTTATATATGTTCGTAAAACTTAGATTCGACTTTTTTGTGAATTCAATACTTGCACAAGTAGAACAATGGTAAAATATGTGGAAATGGATCAGTATAGACATTGATATAAAGTAAAAATTCAAACCAAAAACGAGGATTTATAGTGGTTCGGTATCGAAGCACCTCTTCGCCCTACTCTACTCCTCGAGCACCAAACTCGAGAGTTTTCTTCACTATGTCAACAAACTCCCTTATGGCGGAGAAAACCGTACACAACGTTGCTTATATCAATTTACAACACTAAGCTAAATGTCAAGTTCTAATCTTAGCTAGAACCAATCTATCACAACACAACTTCACGACTTCACAACTTCACGACTTCTTCATAACTTTACAACTTCTTCACAAATTCACGACTTCTTTAAAACTTCACAACTTCTTCACAACTTCATGACTTCACTTCACCACACTACTTATATCACAACTACCTAACACTACTTGGTAAGATCACAACGATCTAACTATACTTACAAAGATCACCAAGATCTAGCTACAAAACACAACCTTACAAGATGAAAAAACAATATGATTACAATATGTGATATGAATTGCATAATATTGCTATGCACACTAAGGTGTAATACTTCTTCACTTGATGATGGAAGTATTCTTCTCTTGCACTTGAGGAATATAGCTTGGATCACTTGGAAACAAAGCTTTATGATTAAATGATCAAAGGATTTTAGAGAGGATAAGTGGGCTGTTTTGAGCAGAAAGAATGAGTGCAAAAGGTGAGAAAAATGTTGGAATATTCTAAATATTTTATAGGAAAAAAAAGGAGAAGAGGGTTCATGGCCGACCCCCTTAAATAGGGTGCCGGCCCCCTTAAAATTAAGGGGGCCGCCCATGTAATTAAGGGGGCCGCCCCTTATTCAGATGCTCCTTTTTGTCCTATTCAGGGGAGGTGTTTACTGGACCATTTCTAGCCGTTTTAGGTTCGAAAATTTGAAATTCAAAATGTTTATTTTGAATAAAACATTTCTTCTTAAATTTAAAAATGTTTTGTGATGTGTTATAAAAATGTTACAACATTTTTTTAAAAGTTTTCCTTTGATCAAAAAATGCATCAAGCATTTTGTTTATTCATACCTTTGGTGATGTATGATTGCAATGAGAATTAACTACTAAATACCTTGTTTACGTTGAATGTTTTTAATATTTTGTGATTAACAAAACTAAGAAAGAGAAAAAATATTATTAAGTTTTAGGCATAATAATTTTATCAACAGTCTCCCCCATTTTGATGATTACAAAATTTAAACTCATAATGTAAAATTAATTTTTAAACAAGTATTTAGTGATTTTTTGAAGTCTCCCCTTTTTGTAGAATCAAAAAGGCTCTCGAGGAATTGCAAGTAAAATTATGACGAAATAATTGCTCCCCCTTGATGTGTGCTCCCCCTCGTTCGAGGGCATCAAGGAATCGAGTTATGGTTTCTTGGCTACAAAATGGGTTATAACATTACAATAATTCTAACATGTAGCAAGTGAAGAAAACTATGACAATTACAACCAGCAATGATCATTCAATAAAATTACAGTAGTGTGTGAAAACACACTCATGCATACATAAGGAAAAATAACATCTAACATACATGAAATTAAAAGTACAAATCCTATAACTAGTAAAAGCCCTATGGTACTAGCATGCAAAATGGAAGAGGTACAAATATTTAAGAGACTAATCAAGAGCATGATATTTTTGGGAAGATGGTGGAGGTGTGTGATGATGATTGTGTGGTTGTGAGAGCAAGTGTTTTCAATATAAGACAACATATAGTAAAGTTCATCACTTAACCCGAAAATGAGGGTTCGGTGTGGATACAACAAAGGCATGAGTTACCATGTGCTTCAAGGAAATATCCAAGGATTAAGATGTGCAATGATATGTGGAAGAATGGTGATGGATGTACAAATTGTGTAACATCAAGTGGGGCTATTTGGGGAACGAGTAAGAGTGAGTCCATAGATGCATTAACTAGAGTTGGGTGGTTAAAACTCATGGCGGAGGAGATGATAAGGGTTCAAGTAACAATGGTGTATGGTTATGTAGAGATTGATGGTGAATTGGGTATGTAACACAATTGAAGAAGAATAAGTGTCTTTTGTTGAATGACTGTATTGAACGGTGCATTAGGGCACTAGTGATGAAATTTGGAAGTTTGGGTGATAGGAGTTTTTGTGGTCAACTTGGATTCAATCTACAAACAATAGTTTTTGGTGGAATGATGGATGATTTATGGTCCTCTTGGACCCTTGGAAGAGAAGCTCTATTGGAGGCATGAATGTGTATGGTTTTGTTTGATGAAGAGAGAAGGAATGGTGAATTGGTTTTATGCATTTTGGAGGGAATTTAAGGGAAGAGATATGTTTTGAAAAAATGGAATGAAATATGGATAAGATTAGGGAATTCAAATGTTGTTCAAGCATTCTGGGTAAAGTAGCTGATACTAGGTAATAAGAAGGCAAAAAGCATGAATAATGTTTTACCCGTGAAGGGCTAAGGGCGGTCCCCTTAAATAGGGGGCGGTCCCCTTAAAATTAAGGGGGCCGGCCATTGTGAATTAAGGGGGCCGCCCACTGTTAGTCCCATTTTTCACAGAAAAACTATTTTTCTCAGGATTTTTGTGAGGGTATTTTTGTTTTGGTGGTTTATTTGCAGCAAGC
This sequence comes from Tanacetum coccineum, assembly GCA_026074375.1. Classification (NCBI taxonomy): domain Eukaryota; kingdom Viridiplantae; phylum Streptophyta; class Magnoliopsida; order Asterales; family Asteraceae; genus Tanacetum; species Tanacetum coccineum. The sequence continues at coordinate 53,287 of BQNB010027489.1, forward strand.
CCTATAGAGTTTTATAAGCATATTTAATCTTATAACATATAATAAACACATTAAATCATGAAACCAAAATGGCATAACTAGTTGATTTAATAAAACAACCAAAGGTTTAAGGCATCATAGCAAATAAGTACCTAAAAGATAACCAACATATAAGTCTTTCCGAATATATCGGATGATCACCACACAAGTTGTTAATAACATACACATAATCAAGTTAAAAATTGTCTTAAACTACATTTAGCCATCTAGTTCACTCCACTCCTATGTCTTCATTTCTTCTTCTTGCTAAACACTCCTTTTAGTGCCTTTCCAAATGACTTGAAACCTCCGCGCATCTCCTTATGCATTTCTTGCGTTTGGTTGAGCAAGGTGGTTTGTCGTTCAAAGAGAGTTTCATCGGTTTGTTCGGAAGCGGAAGGCATTTCGTAGTTTTGGTAGTTGAGTGGATTAAGAGAGTTAAGATAGGTGGTAGGAGATGGAGTACTTGCACGAGAAGTTTCGACATCATCATCATCATCATCATCATGTTGATGAGATGACGTGCCGTGATGATGAGAAGATGAGGATGAGACGGAATGGCGTGCCTTGCCACGATCACTTCGAGGTCTCCGAGTTTGTTTAAGAGCAAGAGGACGCATGACTCGATCAACAATGTCATAAATGCCATTGTCGAGATGAGGATATACTTCCATGATGTGACGATAAAGACGAGTCAAGAACATACCGTATGGAAGATTGGCGGTTGGATTTGCTCTAGCACATTCGATTCGTTTGACAAAGAAGTAAGCAAGATTGTATTGTTCCTCGGCAACAACACAATACAACATGTGAGCAAGACAAGCGGGGAGATGGTCCCGATGTCCTCCTAGTCCAAACACATTCTCTCGAATGAGTTCTTCCCATTGCTTCATGTCGGGGCTTAGTTCCTTAGTGAGGATTTGATTTGGAGTGAGGGTGACGGTTTGACTTTTAATGGTACGGTCTACCATGACACGTTCCAATTCAAGAAGTCGACGAATATCGTCAGGAGTTGGAAGGTCGGTGGAATATGGTCCCTCGGTTTCTTGAGAATACTCAAGAGATGCAAGGTCCCACTCGTTGGTGAACACGGCTTGACCGTTGTAAGGAATTTTAAGGATTTGATCAAATTGGGCAAGAGTGAGAGTTATGAATTCATGTTGAATCATAAAGGAGATGACAAGATAGCCATATTCATCGGTTTGAACCGTGACTTGACTATAGAAATCAAGAATGAATCTTGGAACAATCGGTTCGTTGATTTTAAAGAGACAATCGAAGCGAATGTTTGTGAAGAGACGCTCGATGTTGTTGGATTTGTAGTAGGCTTGATCAACAACACGACCTTCATGAGTGTTGTGATTTTCAATGGATTTATAGAATTTGGCAATTGTGGGGGAAATGCTGGGGATTTTGGATACTTTTAGGATGTAGGATTTGGTGAAGGATATATCGGTGGAAGTGGCTCTTGGCATTTTATCACCTAAACAAGTTATCAACAACATAAGGTGAAAAAAAAGAAAAAAATTTATACTAAATAAAATGAATTTTAGTATAATGACAAATGTGGGACAAGGATTACTTCGACAAAAAAAAAACTTAAGAAGTGATCCATATGTTCCTAAATTTATTTTTGACTTAATCTACGATGTCGAACAATATATATTTGCTATATATTTCAACACCAAGATCATGAACCAAACACTCCCGTATTAATCATGGAGTTAGTTTAAGCTTGTCAAAAACTATATGTCAAGTATATATTATGGTGATGAGTACAGGTTTATTATTTTTACCTTGACAAAAGTTAAGTAGTGATTATTTTTATTCAAAAAATCATGTTCTTAAAAAGGTTATGCCAAACGCCCCTTTATTTTATACCAATCACAAAATATATCAACATATATATGAATTATATATCTTGATGACTTATACAAGCTAGTAAAGTGTTTATACAAGTAACAAAATTATGGTGGTGGTCATTTCGACTCTAGTAATTGATCCTAAGAAACGAGCCAAACATCTCTTTATTTTTATAATACATTTTCTATTGATTCGAAAAGTATACATTTAGAAATATACGTTTTGATGGACAAAATAGTGTTGTTTTTACCATGTTTTTGGCATGAATCAACAATGTATAAACTTTGTAAAAAAATATGAAAGTATATTTATGATAATTTCGAACCAAAAATTTGTGACTCAATTTAGTGTTTTGATTCAATTCAATCATGAATGTAGTGTTCCTATGACTACGGGTATCATTATAGTTATGGAAATCCTAGACAAAAATAAAAAATATGAAAATGATGAAGAACACCCAATTTTGATTGGGAGCAAAATTGGATGAAATCAAATGAAAAGAATGATGGAAAACTTACAATAGATGTTGTTGATCGATTGGTTAGTGATTGCCCCTTGCGAATTTTGGTTAATTGGATGATTGAAGTTTGATTTTTGAAGGTTTTGGTGTATGTGGTTCGTTCACAGCAGGTGGAAGAGGAAGGAAGAAAGGAAAATGGTGTTTGGCTATGTATTTTCGACTGAAAAGAGGATGTTTATTTTTCCAGTGGCCGGCCCCCTTAAATAATTAAGGGGGCCGCCCTATTAACACTGCCGGTCCCCTTAATTTTAAGGGGGCCGCCCTCTGAAAAATTTTCATTCGATTTTTGGCCAGTTTTTGTGAGAATGAATATTGACAATTTTTTAATTAATCCTTTGTTTAATTAAAAAAATTTCTTTGACTATTTCGGATGAGATAATCAAGCGTCAATTTGAGAGGCGATTTAGAAATGAGTTTTCTTGCAAGGAGGAGGAATTAATTTCTTCGAAAAGAAAATTAATTGATTCGATTTGAGATAAGACGAGAATGGATAGAGAAAATGATAAGATAGCAAGACGTAGTTGAGAATATGTAAAAAGAAAATTGATTCCGATGGACGTAGACGATGGTTGACATGGATCCGAAACGATCGTTGAAGTCGAAGGGAGTTTGTTTCATCCATAGTGTGTCTATGATCATTGCGTGACTGATCCTACTTCTATGTTAATTGTTAACCACTAGCTTGCTCTTCTTCATCTCCGTGAGTTTGCTACGTGGTCATAGAAGATTTCCATTTTGTAGATGTATGATTAAAATCTAAACGAAAGAGTAGTTCATAAAGAACTAATCTCTTCAAAGCTAGAAAACCAACAAATGGTATTTCTAGAGACTACACTATTATTTTTAAGAACTAATTATACTACATTATGATAGTAACACATAGACATTTACTTGTAATCTATATTCTACGAATATGAAAAGTGAGACGTACCTTAGACTTTAGAATAGTCTTCGTTAATGTCTTCAGAATGTAAATGATAAGGGTTCATGGGAACCTTATCATGAATTCTTTAGTTCGTAGACAAAGAATGTTAGTAGATAACATACCACTTCAAAGATTGTGATGACTTAGCCATTTGGTCCCCAACGTTTCATGAATCCAAAGTTATTATGTACACATCTATTTTGCATTTGGTTTTGTTTTTAAGTATAAATTTTGGTTTTGAGTTTGGATTTGATTCCCTCAATTTTTTTTACTCGACTTCTTGAGCTCTTACAAATTTTACTTGTTTGGTTTCGCTAGGTGATCCTTTGGTAAAATTAAATTCCAAACCGGTTTTATCTCCGGAAGGTTTTTGAGAACTTATTATTTTCTTAAGTGAATGACTTCTATCATTAAATTGATTTAGCCTAGATATTTTTTTTTCTAAGTTCCTCATTTTCAAACTTAAGTTCATGACATAATTTTCATTCTTCAATTACTTCCTCACCTTTTTCTAGCCTAGATAGTTTATCTTTTAATTCTAGTACTTCATTTTCTAATTTTATTTTAGCTTGTTTTAGAGTTTTATTTTTAGCCATGACTTTTAATCATAGTTTGCATAGTCTACTATATTCATTATCTATGTCATTTTCGTCTAGTGATGATTGATTATCACTAAAATATTCGGTTTCGGAAAGTACTTCATTGGAATCTTTAGCCATAAGACACTTTTCGTCCTTTGTCTTCTCCTTTTCATCATCGTCGCTATCACTCCAAGCTCCTCCCACGAACGCCCTTTGATTTTGATATATTAATTGTTTCGGACATTCTCCGATGAGATGATTTGGATCTCTACACTTGAAACATTTTCTTTCACTTGTCTTATTTTTGTCAAAAAATAAAGAAACCTTACTAGAAGAAAGAAATATACCAACAAAATGCTTAGCAGGAACAGAAAACTTCTTTTTCTTGAAGTTT